>JASXSY010002280.1:0-67716 GCA_034509805.1 Sipha maydis | reverse complement strand
TGCACTAATATTGGACATGATAATTAATTTATCTTATGCATTTTTTTACATATAATGTTATATAATTATTTTGGCCGAAATTAAAGTCCTGTTGCCAATTATATTTCGATAAAAAACCTGTATTTAATTTATTTGCGTTTAATTTTTGGCGTTAAACTATCGATGATCCATCAAAACCTAAAGTAATAAAATTCACAATATTACAGATTCTATGTTACTATATATGATTTTTGAACCGAAGTCTAAAAAACGTTAATATTTGTTCAAGATTAATTTAACGATTTATTTTCATAATTAGGCAATCATAACCTTACTGTACACTTTTATCATTCAGTGACTTTATTTTCCTTCTCTATTATGTCATTATGAATTTAAGATGGTCTTTAGTTAGAGATATATTACGGAACACAATAATTTGTTAATGCAATGAAAACACTCTTGTGTATCACTTTATGTTCTTTGGATTGATACTGTTCTATCTATATATGTGTGTGTGTGTGTGTGTGTGTGTGTGTGTGTATGTGTGTGTGTATTATGTGCGTGTAAAGTAAAAACAGCCACCTAAATCATGTGGTATGTATAAATTATATATATATATATATATATATATATATATATATATATATATATATATCTCGGTTAAGCATTGGACATATTTAGCAAACGGTCTTGACAGTTTTGGACAATACAATTGCTGACGAGTTTACTCTTTAACTTAAGATGACGGGTCTATATTTTCGAACGAACTCGCTATTACAGCCATCGTGATATCTGTCAAATTTTAACACACGCATTATTAAAACTACAGTCGTGTTTATGATGAAACAATACCATACGCGTATAGGTATCGATTTTTAAATCCCTCTTATAATTTCACTGTGTACGGTTTACGCATTTTTAAAACGCCTCTCAGACGTGTTGATAGATTTCACGCACTTTGAGGGGCTAGTCTTTAAAAATTCCTCACGATTTCCATTTATGTATATTTTATAAGCACTTACATGCGTGTAGTTTTCTTTTTTTTTCTTATACGCGCTCGCGGTTATCACTAAATATTCAGAACTATGGGTATAGTGAAATAAATTATTTTTTAAAATCCTGCAGTAGAAGGTAAATGTAAATTAACCACGAGATAGAGGAACATATTTAAATGTTTATGAAGTTACGTGAGCAAAATTATGTATATCTCAATAATAAATTGATAAAATACTAACGTCGGTGTAGATTTTCATGCGTTTCATGAAAACAACAGTTTATTTGTCGAACATGTTTTGATTTGATGAAGACCGATTAGCTCTTGTTATTTGAGGCACAAACCCATTGATGATGGAATATTACGTTTAATTTATCATCAGTAATGTATTTCAAAATGGCATTTATTTTTAAATATTTATATTAAAATATTATTGCTTTATAGTACAACACAAATTGGTAAGATTTGGTAAGGTATAATTTTTGTTATCCCAAAATCGTATTTAAAATTGGAGGAAATAACGTAATAAAGAATAAGTATTTCTATTTAATATACATACTTATGAATTACACGTATAGAAGTATCAGCAAGTATATTATAATACATGCTTGTTGGTACTTATATACATTAAATAGTAATAATAATTATGTGGATCGATAGGCTTAACGCAAACAGTATTCTTAAAAACACATTTTAGTTTAATACTCTCCAGCTCCAGTGTGAATTTTACTACATTATTATGCATATCGCAAACATTAGAAAAAAATGACTATTACATTTTATTGTACAATTTAAAATATAATCCATATTGTATGTTAATAATATACATATAGGTTTTGAATAAAGATAATTCAACAAATTCGAATTTTAAGTCGTTGTTTTTCAGAACAACGTAAATATTGAATTAAAGTTAAAAAGGGTTCTAATTTGTACGGACCGACGGCGAAGTTAACTAAAACGAAATTATTTTATTTATTTATACAAATATATATTTTTATTTTTATTATTTTTTTTTTCGTTCTATGAAGTATTTATGAAATTATGATGAAAGAAAAAGCTTTTAAGCTATTATTCATTTACAGGTAAGACACATGTTGTTTTAAAAGTGATTTCTTGTAAGTACCGATGTAAATAGTCAATAAAAATAAATCAAGTGAATACAATTTTTTCTAAATATTTTTGAGCTTGAATGAATAACTCATTTAATATAATTAGAAGTTTAATAAAACACAGTAAATTAATTTTGTGTGCTCAATTCACCATAAAGAAAACAATAACTGTATCATTTTAAAATTATGAATCACAAAAAAACTTAAAAATATTTAAAAAAAATATGGACAATTAGTGTTCGTATACGATTTAAACTTTTTCAGAATACAAATATTTAGTAAAGTGTTTTAAATATGTACTTCCTAAAGGTTCTGTTACTGAACAGCCTCTATGCTTATACCATTCATGCGCTGTAAATCAATTACATTTGCTTATTGTACATATCGTCGGCCTAATTCACAAAGGTCGTATGTCCATAATGGTCATTTTACAGGAGAAGAAAAAATAATTTAGTAAATTCACATTATTAAAATAGGTATTGATATGTTTTTCTTTAATTTTCTTTAAAATAATATTATGAAATCGAAAATTTGATTGTATCAACAGACGCGGTTTTTTTTCTCTTTATTTTGTCAGTTAATAATCCCAAAATTACAAATAATGGAGATACGACTTTTGCGAATTAGGTCGACAATATGATACAGATTGTAAATATTCTATTAAAAAAAAAAAAAAAAAATCGTAAAATATATACTTAAAATATTAGAAGAAATAAACGAAAAGCTAACGAAAGTTTCGGGTACCTAACAATAATGTAAGTACATTTTTTGTTACAGAACATAATTAAGAATAATTTTTGATGAACAAAATAATCCGATATTTTATTTTATAATCCTGCAGAATCGGTTGAAAATAATATAATAAATATTATTTGCATAGTAAAAATTATTTTTTGTTAATTTCATCCAATCAATATTGATCATATAGACATTTTTATTAAAAATGAATATAAAACATTTTTGTTCTGTAAATATATTAAAAATAATTCTATTATTTTAAATTTTTATGGTTGATATATTATATTAAACATTAAAATCGTTCACCAATAACGTTCATGTACATTTTTGTTATTGTTTTAAGAAGCTAGTAAAATTTAACTATGAATAATGGTTTATAATAATACAATATCATGTTCATTATACAGCTCTATTTTTATCTAAAAGTTTGTTGATGGTCATTTTATGTTATTTGTGTAATATTCTTACATTACTAAAGTTAATAATAACGATTACTTGATTATTTTCGGTTAATTTTTTATTATTATCAGTTTTTTTTTACTGTAGTGACTGTAGTCTATTTTGTCTGGTTTTAGCCGATGATTTCTATATTAGCAAAGGTGTAGTCTTCCACATTTGATCAAATTTCATTCGTCGTTTGGTTCTTATATTACGCCGGAGAAGTCGGTCACACGATCGTCTTACATGTGTGGTTCGATTAGACATTGTGTATAGACGTTCGTCAGTTTTCCACCTAAGTATCTTGTTAGGTGTTACTACCTGTTTGTTATCAATCGTCAACCGCTGTATACGCTGTGTGCTGTTTTTTTTTCTTTTTATAAATACTCGAATATTTTACAATATGCTTTCTAAATTGCTTTCCTAAATTGGATACAGCTACTAAAACTTCATACGAAAATTTGACTAGTCTTGCATTTACGTCCGTTTTTAATGAAAACCTTATCATGCCTGTTATGTACTTTAAGGTTGAAACGAATTTATATTATCAAATGACACAATATGAGTAAGTACCTCAAAACATGCTTGTCTCATGACTATACTACAATGGTAGAGATAAAGAATGAAATTAAAGTTCCCAATATCTCAGATCCAGTGTGGATTAGTAACAGCATTGCTGTATCGGAGTTCGTTTTATAGTTACGTAATTTTACAATTTTTAACAAATTTAAATATTTATTTTTTAACAATTTTCTACAATTTTTACTGTATAAAAAAATATGATAGAATTTATTTTATTTAAGTAATTTATCTGATATAATACCTTATAAACATATATTTACGATCCAATTATATTTCAACAAAAATATAATGGTTTCATATTTAAAAATATATAGATAAAAGATTGTATTGATAAATACATATATATATATATATATATATATATAATAGTTTTACAATTATAACTTTAAAGTAAAAAATTAGTTTTTCTATTAATTGTGATTTCATTACAATTTTACTTGAGTAACGTAAAATGTAATTTTTTTAAATTTAATTAATGAGTTACGAGTAAATTAACTTATTACTTTTTTAAAGTAACTAACACAGTGCTACAGAGATTTCTACACAGCTGATAATAAATACATAATATTAGTTTAAAAATGTTCTGCGAAAATTATTGCAATGACCATCTACTATTCTAGCTGCCAATCAAATTTAGGTTCAGTTTCAATAATTGAGCGCAGACGCAATACGAGTTGTTTAAATGAATTGTTAGATGATAAAGTTGACTCATCAACCTCACTGTGCTTTATACATTTTAAAGTATCCAACGTTCCTATAGTTTCATTATGCCTTTTATGAATTGCATGTACTTTCACGTCCCATTGAATACCTACAATCTTATGCAGAATGAGGCCATAAGACGTTTGATGTCAAATGCCAATACAAACACTACCATTTTTAATTGACTGCTTCCAATTTCATTTTACAGCCTATATGTTATCTTCTTTTTCTTTGTTAAATTATTTTATAATTCTAACGTATATACTTGTAACCTTACTCGTTAATTGCACAAAAGTGTTGAACTCGTGCATTCTTAATAAATAAATAATGACGTGAAGAGCTTCGTAAATTCTTCACGGCAGTAAAAATACATTGCAGCGTCGACTTGCCATGCACGAAATACAATCCGTCCTAAGTTTATAACGAGATAGACTTTTGAGTTAATTTTTACATGTACGACCAAGGTAATGCGCGAAAGACGACGATAAAAGTATTATTTGAAAGTAATAAACATATTTACAACGACGATGGTTATAATGATAATAACAGTCATACGTGTTAAATGGGATTGATTAATGCTACTTAATGGCGCCATTTTCTCTTTTGTTCTTATTTTGTTTTAATTTTTAGGTGTATATAGTTTTTTTCAGTGACTTTAAAGTTCCTTTTTTATTATTCATCAAGTTATTTATAAGAGGCATTGCGAGGCCATATATAAAAAAAAAATAAAAAAATACGAAAAAACCACTCTAGGCCATCGGCTGTGGTGATACGATACTTTTAGATGAGCTATTACGTCGCGCAACGAGAAATGAAAAATATACTGTTCTTACAAAGTACTGTTAAAAAATGTCTGTCATATGATGAAAATGTCTACAACTTGATAATCGGCAAATATGATGTTTGAATACATTTAAACTTGCGTGAGTTTCACATTCAGTTTTTGCGATAACTATATATTTTTTTTCCCCCGTTTGGAAATAAATTATGGTGATTTTTGAAAAAAAAAATTAAAAATATAAAACAAAAACTGCCAATTGGATAGCAGAAATCTCGTATTTGTACATTTTTATTCCGAAACCCGCACTGAGTGTAGTTCGTAATCTAAGGATCCGGTATTTTCGGCCACCATCGTTCAAACGATGTACAATCAACCCTACCGCCGACGACCGTGACCTCAATTCATAGTTCTTGAACCACGGTGGCAATTTGGAATGTACCGGTATTTTTGGAAAAATTAAAATGTCCTTACATTAGAATCACGTGTTTTCCGAAGACACACAACAAAATATTGTAATCAATGGCAGACGTGAGTATATTATTGTATATTTCTATTAGAGAATTATTAACCACAGTTACACTTCATAAATAGGTGTATTGTAATTTAATGTTTATCATAGCCATGCAGTATATTTCCTTCATAATTATTTTAAAGGCATTAAACTTTTTTTTTCTTTTTACAATTTTTGTTTTAAACTATCAATTTTATTGATGAAAATAATTTTTTTTTGCTTGATCATAAAAATGTTAGCCCTGTTAAGTGCTACCACGTCACTTGACCAAAGGTTAGTTATAGAAACGTTTTTTATAGTATAACTTAAACAATATCAGAAACGTTAATTTTATTGTTGAATGTAATATTTTTGTAAAAATAATCTCTGTTAATATGTAAAGTAGCTTGAATTATCTAACAGTAAAACGGTATTCGATAATTGACATCAGAATGTTTTTAGCAATTCATAATATAATTAATAGCATGTCAATAGGAAACCCTAATAGACAATGTGAGAATATTTGCTGCAGGTGTTGGTTTGATTTTGTTCAGCCTCATTTTAATTTTTCGTTACCTGCCAACCCGAATCAATAACGCAATATTACATGGATATACGTGTAATGATGAATATATACTGTATATCGATGCCTTATAATATATTCAAAATCCTAGTATATTGTAATGTTATTATAAATTAATCCTATACTATATAATCATGTTTCGAAATAATATTATCACAATTAAATTGTAGTTAGAGTGATTATAGACGCTAAGTGAAAATTAATATTTGACACGTTTCAGATAATTGTTTCACATTTATAACGACAGTAACACAAGTACGAAATAATAATTGTTTTCGCACGAAAATTCAATCAGTTACTAATGAAGTAACTACGTTAATAGTTCGCAAGGATCTTAATCGTTACTTTATTATTAATAACAACTCTCAAATGCATGTATTTTTAACCTCATTTCATTTGTAAACGACTATTGATTTTCATTTGTTTGTGAATTTAATTTTAATTAATAATAGTTTTAATTTAAATCCAAAGTCATACAATATTACTTACAGCATTCAGGTGAGAACAATAATATAGGTAAGAATAATAATGAAGACAACACATTACCAAAAGTACAATTTAATAATATAATACTGCGTAGTTGAGTCAAATCATAAGATATAGTTATCATCATTTACCAGGTGTAGTTTCGTTTGAATTCTACTGCAAGATTATTTATGTAGTTTCGTATCATATCAATGTTTCACACCTTATACGATCTACATATTTACGTAGAATATTATATTTTCTGTAATTTTGAAAGTCCACATAGGTAAATATAATTAAAGATATAATTAATTCAATAAACTCTTATATAAGCTTTATTTTAGAATCAATAAATTAAATTGAATGAAAACGAACAGATACTGCAATGTGTTCCATAAATTATGTTTAGTACATAACAATAAAATTAAAAAATTAAATTCATTTTTTTTTTTCATCTTTTGACATATTGTGTATGTATATACAACTATATACAAATTATATTGTGAATGTATATACAAGTATATACAAATTATACTATGTATGTATATACAAGTATATACAAATTATTACCACCCAGTAAGTTATTAATGATTTATAAGTAAATTAAATCGGCTAATGATACGTGAAATTCAATTTTTATGTTGTGCACATAATAATAATGCAAGCCTGTCTGAACCATTTAGATGTCGGAAAACATTGACCGCCATCTCCCCCGTTCTCTCCTTTTCATACAGTCACCGCATCAACCCTAAACTCATCACCAAGCTTCCCCTGCTCCGGTCACGGTCACATATAGCTAAATAGCTTTAGAGGATAAAGATAATTCGTATAGTTATACAGGCATTAGTCAACTGCACACGTGAAAAACCACAAATCAGCGTGCTCAAATCAAAGGTCACCGGAAACCGTAGGAAAAGGACCGTTTCCGGGCCGTTAAGGACAAAACGATCCCATCGTGCCTCGATACACATACATAGCCACATAAGATTAATCGCTCGGGACTTATCGGGTTTCTACCCCAACAGCAACATAATTCCCTTCGAGCCCGCGAGATTCCGAAGGGCTCACTTAACATTTTCTGGGTGCGTCTTTACCCGCCGGCTTCGAACTTCAAACGTCTCGTAACGCTGTATAAGATGTTTATTTTGTGCTATTATTCGTAAGTAGAACGTTTCACTGGAAACTATAAACTTTCTTTGAGTAATATTTTAATTTATGTAACCATTAACATTTGGGCGGTCGTAATTGTATTGAAATTGCAACAAAACAAACGGGCTGTATAAAATAATGATTTTTGTATAACATTACTGAAAAAAATCTTGTAGCGTGACTTGAAATTAAGATATAAGGTTGTTCTATCATAATCCTTGCTTTACTGACATTATAATTACATCTGGAATCGTAATTATATTTTCAAATAATATACTGAAAAAAACTCTTCGAAGGTATAGTATAAAAATTTTACGTATAATTTTGTATATTCGTGTACAGTATCAATTGTAGAGCTGTTGATAACTATAATATATTACTAAAGCCATCTTTGAAATTATTACATTACGTTAGACAAATATTCTGTTAAAGTTGACATCGACCTGATTGTATTTTATGTATGGGTTTCCGTGTGTAACATGTCGTTTCATAAACATACTTATTATATTATAATAATAATTTAGTTTCTTTCGAAGTGCACCCTTTTTTCGGCTGGTTGGAAACTGCTTCGTTTTGATTAATTGTTTTTATGCAATTCTTCCTTTTCGTCGTCGAAAAACGGCTAATATCCAAAACGACATATCCCTACCTCCCGGAAATTACCAGACTGCTCGTCGACACTCAAGTCATCGTTTCGCGGTGACATTATATGAAAACTGTTATCGTTTCATGAAACTTCAATGAACCATATGTGCAGAGAACAATTGTGGTCGACGGATTTCGAAATGTTTGCCGGAGTACTGTGCGGCTACAAGTTTACTCGGAATGGATCGTAAGAGTTAATGCAGCGCGCGCACCGAAAACAGTGGTTATTCGTGGGATAACGTTGTGTATATTGTACTTATAGATACGGTGAAGGGCAGTCGAAAACAACGGCTCACAGTATTTAGGGACGTATTGGCGAACCCATTGTGTACTCCGAACGATTTGACATAATTATACTCGAGGTATCAATCATATTACCCTAGCGACCACGTGCACTCGTTTAGTTGTGACTAGACTGAAACGTCGTTTGTTTGCAGAATAAATACGGACGCATGCACTGGTACGGGGTTTCGACCACGCAGTTTTTGAATGAAAATTGTGCCCTAATATCATATCATACTCTGACGTAAAGAAGTGTTATTTGTTTCTTATCTCTAGTTTTTGTTCACCACCTCACTAGTCATTGATTTACTCCTAATATGTTCCCATCTTTTTTCTCCTATTAAAATATCTTTCGCACCAAATGCTTGTTTTGTAATGATTCGTTCATTATACATTTTTTCGTAACCGAGGTAACGAGGCAGAATCTGATCAAATTTAAACATTCCTTTGATCTCTATGATAGTTACACTTAACGAGCCTAGAAACAAATGGTTTTTGAAAATAAAACTTGTACACATTCATCGTCAGCCCAAAAATTGAAACTCACAAATCTAATCAAAAATATCAACAAAGAAAAAAAAACTAGTTCACACTTTTTCTCAAACAGCATATCACCTTCCGCAACAAACGCATCGATTATAATCGCTATAGCTACGGGAGACCTGTTTATAATAATATACATACGTTTATTGTAAACAGATCTACCACAAAACCTCAAACAAAATGATCAGTTTTTTCATAAAGAATTTCATGATTATATTTTATAGAACTAAAACTAGTTCTAACCTGTATCCACGTGTTAATTACAGTGAAATTTGATGTAAAGATGTAAGAATCTGTTGCGAGAGATTGAGCCATTATTGAACTCATTTTAAGTAATTGAATCGTTCTATAAATAAAAACACTCAGCGCGTACCATTCTGGATTAACTGTGACACGTAAATTGTTTAGTTTTAATTTCCAAAAATTAAAATAAACTTTCTTTTCTTGAAACATAAAAAATGTATAATGTTGCATATTATTTTTAAGAAAAAAAAAAAAAAACAATTCTTAATAAAATTTAATCACACTCTTACAGAGTTATTTATAACATTTTAAAAGTGACTACTGAACTATTTACTCTGTTGAGCGACAATTTACAAGTGACGAAAATTCTAAGTTTTCTTTTTTTTTTATGATTTAAAATATGTTTTTTCCGTTGTATTTATTTAAAAAATATACGAATATATAATTATTTGTACAAGTTCAAATAAAATGTTCCATAATTTTAATGTCTGAGAAGACGCAAAATAAAATTATTAAACACTTGACTAAAACAAACTGTTACCATGGGTGGATCCAAACATTTTCCACAGGGTTATAATGCATACATATATATATATATATATATATAAAATGTATGTATGGTAAGTTGCAGCTTTAGGGGCAAAATTAAATTTTATAACAATTATAGGAATAAAATGACATAATATAAAAATTAATAATATACCCTACGAATACTAAACGAAAAGTTTAAGATACTTCAATAATCAATAAAACATAATTCAATTATTTTTTTCCTTGTTTGAAAAAAAACTTTTTCTAGGGGTTTAGGGGAACACGTTCTTTTTGCTCCCCACCCCCTGGATCCTAACTGTTCCATAATAATAAATCACCAACCAACATTTTGCTTTCTACGTAATACATTTATTTTCCCATCAGAATGAGTAACCATAATTCCATTAATATTATGATATAAATGAACAACCTTTTTTTTCTAATCGTTATAATATTAAAGTAATAGGTATTTTTTTAGATTTTTTTTGAAAAAAGGAATGTATTGGTTTTACTATGACTTGTGTTTATCTTTTGTGTAAGTGTACATTATTTCAATCATCAAAATCATAATATATTTCTGAAACGAAATGTTTTCTATTTGTAAAATTAAAGATCATTTTATGAATACCCTAATAGTTATTATGACAATTTATAAAAATATGAAAAAATGAACGACACACAAAATTTTGATAAAATTGAATTTTTATTTTCAACTCAAGAAATAATAATCGTAATGAAATTCTCATTGAATACTTATAATACCGTTTTCCATAGACAGTATAAATTTTAAAACATGTTTTTTGACGTATTGAAATAAAATTAAAATTTTTATAATTTCGTAGTTCTTTTTGAAAATGTCAAATAATGGTTTAAAAAAATGTATTGCAAAAAGAACCCAAAATTAACAAAATAGTACATACGTCTTCATACTTACAATTTAATTTCTACTAGGTTTTAGAGTTCTAATCGACGAAAATTAATTTTCATGTAACGTCATAGATAATTAGCACAAAATAGCTATGTAAGCAATAACCAAATATATATATATATATATATATATTTAAAAATCGGTTATTTTCGATTATTTTTTTTACGTAGTTACATTCCACATAAGGTACGAGAGGATGTCTTGGCCCTAATGCATTTTTATTTTCTTAAATACATGTTTGTGTAAACATTTCAATTGAAATCGTTCCAGGTGCCATTCAGGAAGAACATACACATATCCATTTGTACACAAATAGGTTTGAGTATAATGTTTTGGGACATAATACACATTATCGTGGTAACAATTAAAAATGAAATGTATTGTTATAAATCAAACTACCATGTCGCAACAGCTGTTACCCAACAAAAGCGCGCTCACACACACACACACACACACACACATATATATATATATATATATATGAAATTCCCTCCTGGATCAAATCAAAACGTTTTGATTGGCAATGTTTTTATTGGTTGTTGTAGTGCAACAATATATGAAACAAAAAATTATAAAACGAACGCGAACAAAAATTATTGAACCACAGGTCAAGAACTGTAACAATAATATAATTGAACACTATAATAGGCTCGTTACATCCAAGTTGACTATTGGTGGTCGTAATTTATTATTAATTTTTTTTTTATCAATCGTAAGACGAAAATATTCATTTACAGAAAATAAGTTATAATACATTATGCAGATAATCTCTATATGAATACAAACCGATGACCTTTGTATCCCGAAGTAACAGACACTAAACTACTGCATACAGGCACGACTTTCCTTGTGAGATGATCCAATATATTATGTTATATGATACTTCGAACTCGATCGTTTCTAGCCTTCATAGGTCGATCTAATATGTAAAGGTATATATGATTTTTATAGTTCAATTGGTAGAAAATAAAAATAAACTTTTATATCGATTGTACATTAATGAAGCAAAATTGGGGATGCTTCGTGCGCGCGCAGCCTTATAAAAAATTCCATTATGGGTGATTGGAAAATATTTTCAATATATATATAAAGGTACAAGAGCGCACTATTACTGTGTGTAAAATAAGTATTAAATTATTAAAAACCTCTCGGGGGTCCCGGGGTCATGGCTGCAGATTTCCGCCCTAGTCTATATTATTATTATTTCGGTTTACGATTATAAAACGATGAAATCGTCATC
The DNA here is from genome assembly GCA_034509805.1 of Sipha maydis. Taxonomy (NCBI): domain Eukaryota; kingdom Metazoa; phylum Arthropoda; class Insecta; order Hemiptera; family Aphididae; genus Sipha; species Sipha maydis. Next base: position 55,294 of record JASXSY010002280.1, on the reverse strand, counting down.
CTTGTTATTATATTATATATACTAAGTTTTTAATCAACAGTGCACGCCTCACAAGGAAATACTTTACTTTTCTGTATAACTCGCGTTATTTTGCTGTTCTTTAAAAATGGTTTTCAGTTGTTTCATTTTATATTTTAACAAAATCGTTTGGTGAGCATTCGACCAAATAAATAATATTCTTCAGGAAACAATACAAATTAACATAATAATGATAATAGCCGTAGATAAATAGTTGTATACTACTGAATTTATAATTATATTTATACATACATTTATGAAAAACTACTTGTGAATTATAAAAACAAATTAAACTTAAATGTACATAACATATAGTTTATTCGAACGTCGTTCTGAAGTTCTGAACACCGATGCTAAACATTTTTATTAATAAACATTATATTTGTGATAAATTCAAGTCAATGGCATTTGAATAACTTAATAATTATGTGATAGTAACAACCACTAGAAGAATAAATATGAGCAACGAAATTTCAAAAGTTTCGAGTATTCTTTGAAGATTCATTAATTAGATTCGTTCTCGGAAAGGGAGAAATATCTGTTTAAGAGTGTAAAAATGTTAGATTGTCTTGCTCTTTTAGAAATTATACTGACATCTGGAGACGTTCCTGAAGACTGCTAGTTAGTTGTGTGATGTGAATTATCAATGGAATCAAATTAAATTTAAAATTAAGGTCAAATGGGATGAACGTTTTTAGTTCATCGAATTTCTTAATTTCATTTCAGTTAAAAACGCACGAAGTGGTATACATAGTACTTAAATTTGGAATATTGTTATATACATAATTTTAATATTGCATAAATTCTTGTCCGTATATTATGTTCCGAAACATTTTTCAAGTAAGACACATTCGTTTTTGTATTCCATCAAAAACGTTTGTTCAAACATAAAATAATTAACAGTGTTAATTATATTGTTTGAGATTACAATTACTAGGTTTCTTTATCGAAAATATTATTTAGAAACTTTATCATAAATATTTATTTTAGACCGTGTTAGTCTAATTAATTAACATAATTTAACGATGGTGATATGGTTTTTGGACAGAGTCATATCAAATGAGAAGGCATTGGGGTTGACTCCCCTCCACAAAAAAAATATTTTATATAATAGATTACGTATAATTATAACTTTTTTACAAATTTGTGCTAATAATATATTTAACAAATTAATAAAAGAAATGATTTATTTTCAAATTTGATTCCTATATTAGACATACATTAATAGTTCAATATATTAGTACATGATAACATGATTGTGCTTATGGCAATCGCTGATCAATAATTTCATTAAAAATTGTTTTTATATTTACGGTTATTAATTTATTCCACGTATTATGTGATAATTATATTCATAAAAAAAAAAATGATTATGAATGATGGTTGTTTACTTCTATATAAGACAAATATGAAAAATTGGTGAGACCTACACACAAAAATTTGGGATGCATACCTATTGCTGAAATAATACATCGTATAATATTATACATAATACGCTGTAATATATAGCAAATAATAAGATTTTAAACAACAAGGTAGTAGTTATAATAATAATAATTATTATTTTTATAATATAAGTATTACAATTTTTCCAATTAGTAGTTTTACAAATCAAAATTAATTAACTAATATAAATCAATTTTTAATTATCATTTTATTGGTGTTAATCAACCAAAAACAACCATCAAACGGCTTTTACATAATCTTAAAATATAGCTTCGCTAAAATGTGGTTATGGCAAATCCTACTTGAGACAATGAAAAACAAAAGAGGCCCAAATCATCGCCATAGGAACAAGTCTCATATAGTCCTTACTTAAGATGAACTATTTATAGAAATGTATGAAAGATAATGAAAGGCTATACCGGCAATCTGACCCGTGTGGACTTCATTTTTAACTCAACATTGAAAGTTGATGTTGTAAGCGTATAATCAACCAATCTGTTTCAGAAGCTATAATGTTAGTCAAAATTGTAGTATAAATTTGAATCACTCACTGACTGTTTCTATTCGCCTACTGTGTAAATCATTGTCAAAATGTAATCAAGTTGGTTGCCTCCGTCGTAAAAATGTTGTCGCTACATTATGGTTGTAACGCTGAACCGAGATTCACAACTTAATAGAATAGAATATACAAGTAATTTGTAAACGGTAAAGTATAAATGACAATAATAAAAGTTTTATATTATTTCTAGGTGAATTTTAATTCGGAATTAGTACTGGCTCCAAAGATTGTTTAGTTAGCCTAGATCAAATTTTCGACAGTAATTAGGAGTACATACTTAAATGTTTTGGTTCATCACAACATAAAGTGTTTACATGATAATATTCAAAAATATAAATAAGGGTCAATAGAAACAAACTTAAATTAACAACGCAATGCCAAATCATGTATATCATGTTATAAATATAATTTTGTATGTATAAAATAAAAAGTATAATGTTACGGTTTATTTTTTTCCCCATTTTAGAAAAGGCAAGTTTATTGATCTAAAGAAAAAACTCATCAATTTTAAGTCACAAAATTGAATTTCAGTCGAAGTCTTAAGAATTATTATAATGAATAGATTTTACAAAGTAAAAGCAAATATATCAAAGAATGTTTGTATTATTATGCATTCATACACAATTATACAGTGCGTAACAGAATGATCTGAAAAATGTCATTACAAATGTAATGAATGTTTCGTACACTCTGTATCTGGTGAGTCTTAATAATTGTATATATTTTTTCTTTATGACTTAACCATTAAAATCTTTGTTTCATCTTTTGTTACTAATGAAAGTCAATTTCGAAGATATACCTACAAAAATATTTCAGTGGCTCAAATATATTACACAAACGCCTATATTACAATACGTAGAGAAGTGTACTGTAAAAAGGTTTTCTGCGGTATTTTTGATGTTGCTTATACTAGAAATCTAACATATTATGTGTGGACCAAAATCCTCAAGAGTCCAACCCCGTGTAAAACTTTAATTCTCGTCGGTGTATACATACAATACGAGAATGAACAGTGAATTCGTTGAAACCGTCGAGTAAATCGAGATAAAATTATATTTCGGGTCATATAATTAAATTTATTGAAAAATGTCAGCGATTACAAGTATTTTTATTGTTAAATTTATCATAGCACGCAACATAAAGTAGATAAATACTATAACGCGGGATTTGATTTTCGGCTGTCTGATACTCAACTAATGAAGCAATTTAAACCGTTACAAAATTTGATGTTCAATAAATCGTTTGTATATACATGTTTGAAGAAAAAATGGTAAAAATATATTGAATGTTATTGAATAGTTTGAATTTTATCTTTTAAATCTCTAAAAGATATAATAGAATTATATAACAAATATATAATTTTTTATAAATTATTTTTACCGAAACGTTTAATTATATAATATTATCGAACGTACATTTTCCGATGGTGCTTTGTACATGTATCGTTATGTTTGTTTCAATTATTGGTCACAAATACTATTTCTATAATAATTATCGAGTGTAATTGATAATTAAATAATTTATTGCCAGTATTCTTGACCACAGCAACATGACGCTTTAAAGTGTATAGGTACATGAGGTTACGATTTACTGCGATGGGACGAATTTCGAAAAATGTTTTTCAGCTATTGAAAATTTATAGCTAATTGTACGTACTGCACGATAATTTTAATTTTAGATTCCTTACTAAGCATAGATGTTATTGGTTTTAAAATTATGACTCTTTTTCTCAAAACCCGCTCTTACTGGAACCGTAAAATGTTTCAAAAGTTTTGTACTGACCCAATACACATCTAACGATTGTAAAGTGGACACAAATGGTGATATAAACAGACTATTTTTGGTTATTACTTGGTTGTTTGTGAGAAAATTGAAAACTACAAAAAAATAAATAGTTTTTCACTCAATGCGTCCTGCATATTCTTACGTAAAAAATCGTTTTTTTAATTTTTTTTTTATTTTTTTTTGTGTTGATTCCTAAACTTTAAATGCAATATATGAAAATCTATTAAATTCAGACTCATCTTTTTTATTTATTTTTTTTATAAGATAAATCAGTATTAATTTAGCTACTACCTATATAATAAATATTGACTTCTACTCTGAAACGTTTTTCAAATTTAATTATTCAAAATGTAAAATAGTGAATCAACGCAGAACTTTAACGTTGAAACCAAAGAAGTGAACTGTATACAATCTTCATTCGACTTTTCATTAATCATTAAATATCTATATAAATGTGTGTTATAATAAAAAATAAATCCAAAACTATATCCGAAAATAATGTTTTACTATCACATCAAGAATTTAATTTTTAAAATTTTTTTATTTGAAATAAATATATTATAAATAATCATATATCCTAAAATATATTTATTTACATCAATTTTAACAAAGTGTTAATGACCGCTAAATTAATGATACCTCTATCGTCAATATCAATGTATCAATATACTAGATAAAACTCCGAAATAAAGTCGTTTTGATATAATCGGTTTCATGTTTTATAATATCAGGACCTTTTACAGAATTGCTTTTTAAATAAGACTATTTGTTATATTCATTGGAAATGTTTTTTAGAAATTCATAAGACTAACGGTAAGGAAGACGCATTTTTCTTCAAAATTTTTACTTAGATGGAATACACGGACAGAAAGCGTAAATTAGTTTTATATATATATATATATTTTTTTAATGTAATGTTTTAATAAAGTGAAAATAAGGAGTAAAAGTTAAAATGACGACGTATTGAATATAGCTGAAAATAAATAATAACCTTTTCAATGCTTCGCTTTCTTGGTTATTGACGCACGGCAAATTGGAAACTGCAAATTGACGTTTAACTTTGATATTAAATGTCGAATGTAATAATTCTAAAAACGAAAACTATTATTGAAGGCATCCGCGCTTTTTTACCCTATACCCGTATGTCGTTTTTGTTTAGTGTCCGGTATACGTATAAAAACAGCTAAGGAGCCGCCCCCACGATGTTGGTAAACAATCAGATATTCAAACGCGGAAAGTACGCAAAACATGCAATATGCCTACACGCGTATGATACCATACAATATATGCATTAAGTACGTGAAAAAAAACAAATCATAGGTAATTGGCTGATGTAACGGTTAATAACAGCTGTCTCAATAATTTAATATGTGATCGGGATTTAAATGTTCAGCCCTTGCTCTGCTCGTACATTGACCGGGAAAAAACCAATGCAACCACAAACTGTTCTTAGGAGATCATGGCGAGACTGAAAAATCACTCTTGTTCAAAGCTTTGAGCTTGTAAACGGATGATTTATATTTTTTTAATTATTTTCGCTTTACACCCTATTTATAAATCTTAAGTTTACAAATGTCAATCAAATCAGTATACGAATCCAGAGGTGTGTTCGTTTATTATCGTGACTCCAAAATTCTCGACATTTGAACTACGAGTAATAATATAGTTTCACTAGTAATCTACATAAAAACAATTAAAAACATCACTGACCTTTGTTAAACGTCTGTATAGCGTCAGTCGGCAGCCATTGTCTCCAATAGTTTCCCAGTTCGGTGTAGCCAATTATCTGGCCTTTGAGGGCCCCTGGGTCGTCGTGGCCCAACACCGGGAACACGAATTGGCTACTGAACGTGTGGATGAGCAGATTAGTGACGTTTTGAATGGCCATCACACGAGCGGCCGAATCCTCGACATCTGACGATACGGAGTCTCTAAATGAGAAAATTAAATGATTAAAAATTGTTAAAACATTTTGGCATGGATTAAACAACAGCAAAAGCAGCAAACTAGTCATATTATTATTAATCGCGCAAAACAATGCATTTCGTTTTAAATGTGCGTCTTTGATGGGCATTATATGCATTTCGACGGTTTGTTTCCGTTCCATTACTTACTGAAAATATTTCATAAAAACACCTAGTGTTTATTCATTGTTTGTACTCCCGATCGTATATAATTATATATAGGTATCTATATTATTCTCAGAGGCGCGGAGATCAGAACGTAGAAACTTTTATTTTTTCTCAAGGAACACTGGACATAATATTTTGAAACGGGCTTTTTCATGAGTCTCGGAAACCGAACGAGGAAAATAGAGGAATAAAATAAGATTATAATTCCGAAAAGTACCGCCAACTCTCGTAGATTCAATACGTCCAGGAATATTTCTCTTCGTGTTGACCTATATTTTCTATATCTTCATGTCGATGGTTTTGATTTTATATGTTTCTTTTTCATTTAATTATGATTTTTGGTTATCTTTTTATATACACATCAAAATATTGTTCCTATATTTATTATTTTTCATTTATTTGAAATTGCAGAAAAGGTTGCAGAATAATATTCTTAAAATATATATTTTTATATATAAAATATGCCTTATCTTGAACATAATTCATAATATTAAAGTTATAAGTTATCAATAATTAGTAGACAACATTTATGCCATTATATCGAATATTATTGATACAATATTTTTCAATGGTGTATCATTTAAATGAAATCAATATATGCAGGACCGCATTAACCTAGGTACAAAAGGAGCATTTGCACCAGCCATCAAATGTTGAGAGACGACAAATGATTTAAACAATCTATCTAATAAATAAAATGTTACAACGATTTTTTATAAAAAATATTTTTATTCGATACCTTTTATTTCTTGAAGAAAACATACAATGTATATATTATTAATTTTTACTTGTATTATATTTTCAATTCGAGATAAATCACTTTTAGAAAATTAATTGTATAAGTGTAGTAATTGATACATAAATAATATATAGATAAGTTATACTAATAAGACAATTTTTTCTGGTCATAAAAAAGTAGGAAGGAGTAGGTGGCATTGGACCTTAACTCGGCTCTGATTATATGCTTTTTATGTTTTTATGCTCAGAAAATTTCAAAAATTATTAAAATTAATGATGATAGTATAATCAAATTAAGGAATGTGTAAGCAAATAAATAGTGATTAATTATATAAACTTTATGTATTTCGATTTAAATTTTTTTCGATTCTATCATAAGAATACGAAATACGCGAACGGTTTTGTGATTTAATAGAAAAATATTAAAACCTCCCGATCAACGTTTTCAAACAACTCGTTTGCTAATAAATACACAAACCGTTTCAATATAGGTCTAATATAATAATAAGGTTAAGTTTGCAATGATATAATTACGAGTTGACAACAATTTTCGTTTTTAAATTAATGAACACCATTGTATAAAAATCCGTCATCGTACGGTTTTCTTCGCGTTTTATTTTTATTGTTTATTTTTTTGTTACCTCGTAATGACGGTCATATTTAAGCCGTAAAAATACATGGTTAGGTCACATGTATAACACTCTATTGTGATCTGCTTTGGTAGTAATACTTGCAGTGTACGTTGGTTGTAAGGGGCGCGAGAAGAAAGGACTGTGTCTACAACACTAGGGAATGTTTGTTAATTTTAGTTTAATACTTCCCCTACCCGTGCATATTATGCTATGCACAACTATGTATTGTACAGCAAGTATAAAATATAGAATACGACTACGGTAGGTTCCTATTTTTTTCATTTTCCCACTCTCCCTTCCTTAGTCGTTTCTTTTCATACCGTTCCGTACACGACGCGTGGTAAACAATGATTATAAATCTGTGCGCGAGGAACACGGAAAACAGTTTTTGTTGTTATGCTCGACAAAAACTTTTGTCCACGCGCTATTTGTATTCGGAATACGTCTGTTCACAATGTTTACACGCAAGGTGACGGGCCTGGGTGCGTGGGTGCAATGAAGCAACGTTGCAAGCGGAATATGTGTCATATGGAAATTATTTTATTGATATTTATTTTTATTTTTTATTTTTTGAATAATTGGTGTTTACGCTCGCTTCCAATTACCATCGAGATTGACACGGCTGTCATTAGTTATCTACTCCAAAGTACCTTAATTTTCTGGAAAGACGTCTGCACTAAAGCAATTCGCAGCTTCTTGAACTGTAATCTTACAACTATTTTAGTGTTTAGTTACAAAAACAAGGGTTTTGAAATAAGTGTTCACCATCGACACCCAAACAACTCGTACACTTGGTCGAACTGTCAATTAATTTTGGTAAATTGTTATAATATTGCTCTTGCATAATTGAACGCAAACGTTTTTTAACTCGATTTGAATTTACGATGATTAAAATGATACATATATAGTGTACAACAAAAGTTAATTTTCAAAACTAAATCATTATTTATTGAAATGAACTTTGTCTTATTGGTGCACTTGTATATTTTTAAAAAAAAAAAAAAAAAACAATACTCATATTGTACAGGAAAGCCTTATAAACAATAATTTAAGAACACGAGTTTTGGGTACGTTATTCCGGTATCGTCAAAGCCAAAATCTCAATTGAGAAATATTTTATCCATTGTTAATATATTTTTTATGAACTGTAATCAAAAGATTTGTATTGGCACACAACATTAAACTGGGAAATCTATTTTTAATGTTATTACTAATTTTACCAATAAACCAAAACTGTCAACAGTGTTTTTCACTTCTACGAACATCAACATTTTACGATCAACCTAACATCGAACCCCGATATTTTCAGGGAAATAATAGTTTAATTTTGATAAGTGTTTAAAAGGGTGCAAAAAATATTCTGCAGAATTAATTCTTCAGTTTCTCTCCCCCAATATCGTTCTGGTTGCTCACGATTAACTCCAAAGGGGGAACATTTGATACTACACTTTACCCATCCAAATTAAATCAATTTTGACAAAGACTGACGGTTGTTTCAATAGGCAAAAAAAATATAAAAAAATAAGTATTTCAAACCAAAATAATTCACTTATTTTTGTTCTTCTATTATCATCTAAGCTCTTAAATAGTACTTATTTATATTTAATAATGCTTAGATATTCACTTAAAAGTTTAGATTATATATAAATTGCATTTTAAACTACTGATTCTTTAATATATACATTCGAATCCGCTTAATAAGACACATTTAATAAAGGGATAATTCTTTAATTACGAAAACAAATACTTGTATGGTAAAAGTTCACCGCTTATCTGAGCCACGAATTCAGATAATATGGAATTTTTATTAATTATATTAAAATAACAGTAATTCAACAATCGCGACCGACTTCCATAATCAATTATTAGATAAAATTTTATCTCATCGTTATGTTCACATTTGATGTACCTATGTTACATGTTATTTGGTGCATCAGTCGTGTTTGTGATGTGTAGTAATGATGTCTCGTATACGTTTAAATTTATCGTTTGCACAAAAATTCTCGACAAAATTTGAATGACAAATTAGGTCGATTGACATAATTTTAATTAATTAGAAATCGACAAATTAGCTTTGATTTCTTGTTCAGACTACAATCGTCAACAATCAATATTACATGAGAAACAATATTCATAGTTTTATTAAATAAAATAAAATATATAATAAAAAAATAAAAAATATATGTATGGTTGTATTTTTATAAATAATTGGGTTAAAATATCATGGTTTTCTTTTTGTATTATTAAATAATGTCTATCATTTTAGGTAATTTGTAATAATAAAAATATAAAAAAAATTAGTTTTTCAACAATTTATATGTTTGTTTTTGTATTTCGGAATATTGGGACAGCCACTTTATTGGGACAAAATAACATGCCACCGATGTGTCCCAATAAAGCAGATTCGACTGTATATATACTTATATTTACTTTATGAGTTTAGGTATAAATTGCATTTTAAACTACTAGTTCTCTAATATATGTTTATATGTATTAACAATAATTTTCTTTTCTATTTTTCAGCAGATTTTACGTTTTTGTTTTAAGTTCGATTTGAATACTAATTTAGAACATTGATAAACGGTAAAGAAGAGTTGTTATTAGTTCAATAATTAGGTTCAATTAAGACTGGAAAAGTGTTGTTCAAGGAATCCGGTAGGCCAATTTATGATCGAATTAAATTTTTTGACTCAGTCGTAGTATACAATATTTAATTCAAATAGTCCATTTAATAAAGTGTTTAAGTATACAATCAATTTACATACTATTTTTTAGAATAACGTTTTTTATATTTTTAGAACTTATTTATCATACTAATATGATTACTTTTCTTTGCACTAAGTTCAATGAAATTGAAAATTTTATTTATACATATTTTGTTTTCCTATACATTATTATAATATATTTTAATATGATTAAAATGTATTGAAAAGCGAACCAATAAATTAAAAAGCTACTATGAAAAAAAATAAACTAACGTATAGTGGATAATTTTGAAATTCTAAGATGTTATTCTTTTTAAAAATTATTACTATTTCAACATAAAAAAACATAAAATACCATTTTCTCGAACCATTTGTTGGTGTTTTTTCAATTAAGTATTAAGCTTTTAAAAAGTATCTTAGTACTGTTTATGTACATAAAAATAAATGTATCAGTTAACAAGTATTTAAAATACATTATATGGTGTTTTTTTTACAAAATGAGCTTGGTTTTTTTTTTTATTGAAGTTATGTTAAAAATTTTGTATTGATAATATTACGAAGTATAATGTAATTAATTATTGTAGTACTTTTCGATTTCCAACCCAATGAATTATTAATTAACCGTTTAGAAACGAACACTTCATATAATGTAATGTTAATTATAACCATTGTCCTAATTGGATATTTTAATACCTCGGTCTTACTATTGTGTACTGTTATATAAAAACAGTGGTCAGTGAACTATACGGAATTAGTACAAACGGAGTGTGTATGATATTGTATTGGTTTTAAAAATTATTAGTATTAAATTGAACCTGCAATTGCCAGCTCTTTATTGTTCGTGACATGGTCCTTGTCGGTGTATTGGGAAGAAGCATGCATGAAAAATAATTAGAATAATGCTCGAACCCTTCAATTTAAATTGTCGGTTGATTTTAATCGTGCAAACCTTTGTTCGACTATATCAGGCGAAACTATTATAATTTATTTTCCAAGAAAATGTCATTAATAAATAACCCAATAATGAATATCATGTCATTTTAAAATGTCTGACTGTAAGTTATGCAAATGTATGTAAACCACCACGTGGGTCGAATCAGTCCACGCTTACGACGCCCAATAGCGTGACGGACTTCGACTTGTGTTATGTTGATTGATAAATCTTACGTGTTTTGTGTATTAAACGTGCCTGTGAGGGGAGTTCTATATTATATGCATTATGGCAGCATAGATAGCAGTGTAAATAATCTTCTAAAAGTCCCGCTATTTGAATGTACTTCGCTTGAAATCATTTAACGAATAATACGTTTTTCCGATGCGAATTAAAATGTTGATGACTTCACTGACAGTTATTGTACTGCGATGTTCACGAGTTCTATTTGATCGGATAATACAGTTAATAATATTTATTAGGGTAGGTTACTACATTTTTATTTTTTTAAATACTTTTGAGTAATCGAACTTTAAAATACACGCTTACTGCTTACTTAAAATAATCGTTGTTATTAAAATATACAGAAAACATTACAATAAACATTTTTTTGATATAAATATATATATATAATATCAACAGCAAAAAAAATAATATATAGAGAGAAAGCAAAAGAAAGAAAAAAAGACTTTGAAATAATTGACATCATTACATTTTTTATTTATATACTAAAGGTCAATAAAGTTAACGATATAATATATAGTATATATCATCTAGGGATTTTTTTACAAGGTCCATTATTTATCTGAATAAAAATTGAATTAAAAATATAAATAAATAAATTCTTTTTCAAGATGTGAGTACCAAAATACAAAAATCGAAATATTCAACACGGGTGAAAAACATATGCTTTTAAATGGTGAAATTATGATTCAATGAAAGTTTTAAATAATATAACATATTGAATCACGTGAGGATAACATAAATAACTGTATAATGTATAGAGTTGTGCGCTTGTGTGTGTATAGGGCATTATACTATAGATAAATAATACACACGCAGTGGTGAATAGTAAATAATAAAAAAGTTTCTAACGTGAAACGTGGTGTTACATAAATCTTATAAAAGTGCGAGTGTGTGTACCGAATTGTTAGTCCAAGGGTCAGGCTTAAAAGGCTATATTGACTGGGCGGATGTTACGGTTCCAGTGTTAATAGAATTTACCTGAAAGGGTATGATATATGCACGATGGGAGATTGTAAAACAAAGATCCTCTAAGGGAAAACATCATATTTCAGAGTTCAGTATCAAAACTTACACTATTCACTATATTTATATATATATATATATATACATATACAGTTTACAGTATACAGTTATACAAATAAATATGATATCATAAACAAGGCACTAATTTATCTCTATTGTAAAATTTTAATTTTTCGGGAAATACTGTAAAATCGAAATTAATTATTGTGATGACTATTATACTTATATAGTATTATTATAATTATACATTATATCTACTTATATAGTATTGCGTAACGGTTAATCAGTTTTCAGCAGGAAGATTGTGTATTAAACGCAATATTTATAACATTTAAATTGAACTTATTTTAATTATATTTGTCGCATTTGATGTTTTATTTTTTTAAATTACATGTCAAATACTAAATAAATGGTGCCTTCAGTATAACTATTTAATTTTTATGTTCATACAATTCAGTTTTTTTTTTTGCGGTAGTACAAGGCTCCAAAAAGTTATGTAATCTTGATAAAATTCAAGTTTTACATTCGATAACTCTTGAAAAGATCCTTAAATCTACCATTTTATTACATAACCTACATTACCTTACGTAATGAGAAAATTAAAAAAAAAACATTGTTAACTTATATGAAAACCATTGTTGAGAAAGCAAAACTAATGTACAACAAATCTTACAAAATACAGTACAACTACAGCATTCATTTAGTTATTAAATTTCCTACTTTAGAAATGCTTGAAAGTTACGAACGACTACTTATGTCTATTTGATTATATTCCATTAAAAATCCGTGTAAATTTGAATGTAGGATTTATATGATTCAAGTACAAATAATGTTATCCCTATCACCCTCATCAAAAATAATATTATTTACAATTATTTATTTATTTTTCAATTTGGATGTAAATGCAATGTCAACATTTCTTTGGTATGAAATGTCTTCAGTATGAAATATGTGTTATAAACTATAAATATTCTAAGAACATTAAATAATTTAAAATAGTATAGCGTATGGCATGTGATGTTGTTTATTTGTTATACTGTTTGAAATGATTTAACTCTTTTACATAATTATACGATTCTTCAAGTATAATATATTTAATTAATATATGTTACATTTTCGACAAAACATTTAATTTAGAAAAGGATTTTTAATCATGATTGAAACATTACACTTCTACATTAATTATTCCTTTTCGTTTAGTAATATTCCATCTACAAAAGTTCAGGTTCAAACATCAAAACCTGAGTATTTGATAATTATATTGATCATAATATGGGTTGTAAATGATGTTTGAAAAATAGATATTTGTTTTGTGTAATTTTACTGACTACTGTCACTACAATTATTGGTAGGTACACGTGAGCTCCTATTAACTGATCCTTATAATATTAATGTACGAGTTTTAAATTGTATTTTGATTAAATTGAAAATTGAAAATTTGTGACACTTGTTAAACAATCAGCAATATACATTTTAAAACTTTATGTTGTATTGTCCATGCCACAATCAAATAAGAGTCCATTAGAATATTGATTAATATCTAAAAACTAAGAAATTAATGCTGTCATCAGTAATTTAAATTTATAGTTTCATACACTAACTAGCTTTAGGGGGTTGCAACGCAATAATAAAAATAATAAAACAAGTTTTACAGAGAGGATGAGAAGAAGTTGGGTATTAGGCTATATTTGTATATTACAAACGGTAGTAAAATCGATAAAACGCTAATAAAAATACTCGACCTGTGTACCACTCAAACTGTATAACAGGTACGGGTGTATATTCAATAATTTATTGATAAATGAATTATATATTTTATAAAATGCATGTGTTTGATTTCGTTTTTCATTAATTCGGATATTCATTTTTGCGATGTCATTGTGTTATTATGGTTTCGTATCCGCGATATACGCTAACTCGTATTACCTACATAAAATATTAAGGTGTGTGTATGTATGTGGACAAAGGCGTTTGAAACTTTGTCACGTACTTGAGAATACAATATTAGTTTATGAAAAAAATACAAATACAATGAAAAATCAAAACGTAATTTAATCGCATACATAAAACGTCCATATACTTGTACGTATACGTTCTATTAAAAATGTATGCGAGTGACTATACGAAACGAAAAATGTATCTGTAGAGTAGCGAAATATATGTCAGTGAGAGGTTGAAGGCGTTATCATACTGATAAAAATACTGATCGAAAACTGATGGGATTTAAATATCTCCATTCAATTGATAATCATAACAATAAAAACATGCGACGAGTCTCAATCCAATGTGAGTTATTTTCGGTGTTGTATCAAAGAAGGAAAAAAAACATCGAGCCCTGAATCATATAGGAAAAAATTGGTCACATAATTTTATCAATGAATATACTCATGATTAGCGTAATTTCAATTAGTTATTTGTCTATCCTCCACATAATAGATACAGATACACTACTTATGCCAATGGTTATAATACTCGTTTTATAGACGAATATGTGTATCTTTAGACGTAGATAAAGTTTCTAAGATGATTCAAATATATCAGTATCGGAAAGACCTTCAATCGTTTCACAAACTTTTGTTTCTGACAAGTTAATTAATAACTGTTAAAATAAGTCAATCAACTAGATTCAATCGATCGTCTATTTAGACACTATTTCACTTGATATATTCGACACTATACATTATGTCGTTATCTACGGTCAAAGTTATGATGTAGAAGGTAACTTTTAAAATTAAAAAAAAAAAAAAAAAGAACCAGATGGGCCTCGCTCTGCTGTACACTTGGGGGTGAAATGCGACTCTTCATAGGATAGGTCATTATAATGGATTTGTTAAATTTGAATTCAATGATAGGTATCATTGTATACGAAAAACGATTCTGAACGGAGATGATATGTTTGACTAGAATATAATACAATGTTATTTATAAATATTGTAATAAGTATATTTTATTTTGAAACGAAAAATTTAGAAAAATCGAAAATTTAAATTGTCTATAAATAAGTCAAAATACATCAAAATACTTTGAAAACTTAACCATGTACTATTATGTCAATATAAAGATTTGGTGAATATTTCAAGTTGTTGCGGTTTTTCGTTTGTGAGTTAGAGCATGTTAAAAAAACCGATATCATTTGTCAGTCTAGAATATTATACATTATATTATATTTTACATATAATTTTATGTTAATATTCGCTGTTCAAACGCTTATAAAAAAAAATTTTGCCTATGGATTTTAATAATTTTTGTATGACATTCAGAACTACTTCTGTGGAATATTCTATTAAATTTTCAAGTATTTTGTAGGAGCCAAATTTTTTTTTATCACCGATTATAAAAATAAAATGTAAAAAAATCGAATATTTTAAATGCCTATAAGTGGCTTAAAAATCAATATTATATTTTGAAAAAAATATGACATAAAGGAAATACTAATCTTAACAGCTGGAAGAAATTTCAAAAATCTGCGACCTATACTTTTTGAATTATAACAAATATTTAAAATCGTTTGAGAATAAATCGCTATTTTATGCAATAAGTAAATATTTAAATTTCAAACAGTCATAAAATTTTTTCCTCTAATTCCGGTAGAAATTTTTTTAAAGATTTTTAAAGAGTAGCTTATAGATAACCTAGTGTTAAAATTTTGAACCTTAAGTATGAACAGAAAAAATTTTATGAATTTTAATCTACAAAATAACTTGCAAATTTTCGCAATTTTTACATATTTCGTTTAAATTGGAACTTTCAGCACTTGTAAAAAAAAAAATTGTGAATTACGATTTTAGATTTTTTTTTATCAGTTAAGGAACAACTTATAAGAAACCTTGTATTAAATTTTCAAGATTTTCTGGCAGGCCAAAAAAATTTTATCGTTATTTTAAAAAAAAATACTTAAAAAAATTGAAAATTTCAATTGTCTATAAATAGCTCAATAAAATTTTACGGTGTGTAGAGAACGTTAATCTTAACATTTGGTGAAAATTTCAAGTATTTACATCGATTAGTTTTTGAGTTATAGCAAAATAAAAAATTTGATTTTGTCGAAAACTGGTTTTGTGTAAAAACTCCCGTTTTTCCCTTATTTTTTTAGGGTTTTTCCCGTCGCATTTAAAAAATATTGAAAATTTTTTACTTTTAACCTCCCAAAGTACCAACTATACTTTTCAGAAAAGTTGCTACATAAGCAAATCGAAGCATTTTTACTGCCAAAAAAGGTGTCGTCAGACACAAAAAAAATAAAAAAATAAAAAAAAACACACATCATTGTAAAACCAATAGATTCCATCACTCCGTTCAGAATCTAAAACAGAAAATAAACGATAATATTTTTTACGATGGGAAGGAACGCAATATATTTTCACTAGATCATGTGATATGGTTTCCTTGAAATCAATATTTATTCAAAAAATTCACAGATGATCACCAGTCTATAGTTTTATATACTTTACCGTTATACTACACTAATACTATTATTATGTTCACGGTGGCTTTGATTTGCTCGTGGTCGAATGGAGTTACAAAGCTTACAGTGTTACGGTTTAATTATCCGTTGTTAAAATGCAGATAATATGCAATGGACATTTCAGCGTTTTCAAGAATAAACTTATGAGTATTATATGCAAAAGATATTATACAGTAATAAGTCTTGAAAGCTATGCGATTATTGGCTATGTATGAAAAATTGTATGCAAAGAGGGGAGTATATCAATCTATATTATGATAAAGTTTTTTTTTTCTTTTTATCACTGCACTGCATTTTTGAGCGGATATTGCTACTTGCTGAAGGATTGTATTTAATCCCTCATAGTTTGTTAAACATAATATATTATAATTATCGGTAGGTACCGAGACTTCCAAAAGGTATACCAGTGGATTATTTCAACTACTCGCTTGAGTTAAATTATTACCAACAAACATTCATAGATTAAATATACAATATGTTAATTATTATATAAATATTTGAACTTTATTAAAGACTAATTTATTCAAAACCATATAATAATACCTAATAAGATGAATATATCTATTTTTTCTTTTTTTTTTTTTTTTATTAATTCAAATTATATTTTTATTTTTTTTTTTTATTAAAACATTTCAGTTTTTCACCCTTTTCTTTGATGTATTAAAAAAATTATCCTAATATTTTATATATAATTTTGTAACTTCGATCACGACTAATAACCTATGTCTTCGAGGCCTTAATTTAACAACAAAAAAGTTGATCTAATACCAATCATCTACTATATTTAAATAGAATATTTTATACATATTTAATCTTAATAAATTACGATTTTTTATCTCTGTACCATATAAAAAAGTATTCGATAGTATTTCTTTAATTATAGCACAGCCATAAGTTCTAAATAACAATGAAAATATATATTATGATGTGGTACATTTATAAATATTAGTTATTGGTATATACTTGAATTTTAAATTACAATGTTGTGTCACTTCAAATAATTTGTTATTTACTTATACATTCAATCTTAATAAATTAATTATAGCTGAAATGAGTAACTAATGAATCCAGTTTGTCTATAAAACCAATCAAGAAAGATTACAGATTTTAAGAAATAGAAGAGCGTAATATATTATTATATAATAAACTTATTGAGGTTATTACATAGAAACATGTATAATAATTACCTTCATTATTCACCAATAATTATTATTGATGAATAATGAAAGTAAGGTTGTAATATTGATGTTGGTGTATGCGACATATTAAATCTTACAATGAAATAAATATTTATGTATAATTTTTAAAACTTATATTAAGCTTCGGATCAAATTCTTAATTGATTATGAATTAGACATTATATTTATTTAATTGATGAAATGACTGATTAAGTTTCTATCACTACATAGTAGGGTGGTCCTTATTTTTTCAATGTGATTTTTTTAATACAGTACCCCTTTAATTTGTTAAGTTATATGAGTAAGTAATTTGGGTAAAATTTGGAAGATCTCACTCAACCCCCTCTGGTGCCGCATTAGGGTTGAAATTTGGAAAAATAGGGTAGTTTTTTGTTTTTTTTATTTAATTCAGAAGGTATTGTATTTATCGAAAACATGTAAAGAACTAAATTATAGATTTTAGCATTGTCTATAAAAAAGCATATTACGTAAATTCTCGTAAGTCCATTTATTTTTAAGAAAACTTATTAATTTACAAAATATTATATATATTTAACAAAATTGCATATTTTTGGGTTTTTATTAAATATATACAACGTACGGTTGGATATATGACAAAATATGTTGAATAACAATTATACAGAATTAAATAATATAAAAAAAGGATTATAGCTAAAAAAGTCTTAATATTCTGTAATATACGTTTTGGTTTTATTTACTTGATTTTCTTTAATTTTTACAACATAAAAAATACGTATGATTTTTTTTCATCGAATTTTAGGTATAGTTAATTAATGCCACCTAAAATGGTTTCTTCAGCGTTTGTCTGTCACTTTGCGGATATTTTTTCCGGTAATCTTGAACAGTCTAGAAAATATAATAAAATTTTTAAGTTTAATTTATTTTTGAAATAGTAAAATAAATATTACCTGTAATACATGTTGTTTTTGTTCTTCATTTTTTGTGAATTTCTTGTTATATTCTTCTATAAGCTTGACTCCCCTCTCAGCTGTGTCATTCACGACTTTTAGTGAGTTTATAATGTGTTTTCCTATTATGTAGTCCTCGTGATTATTCCAATTGGCCGGATCAATAGTTAAAAACTGTGTGGAAATTTGAAATCTCTTGAACATTCCAATCGATTTAGAGTTTATTAAGTCAATTAAAAGATCTTTTTGTATAAAATGTGAAACATCTTCAAATTTAAGTCCTATTTTTTTTTTCAACTCGATTTCTTCCTCTTCATCGTTTATGCTTGAAGTACTCAATATTCTCTCAGCCATTTTGAGTTTCGTACTGTTATCTACACGATCGTCAAATATCGAAAATGTAACACACTCTGGATTTAAATACCACAAATGATTTATTATTTTTTTTAATGCCACGTCTGCAACTCTTTTATTATGCAATTTATATTCTTCTAATTTTTTTAAAAATAAAATGTCATTAAGTGGAGCTTCAATTGCATTGGGTGACGAAAACCAAGCCTGAACGTAACATTTAACTATAAAACAACAAATATCTTTTAATGCCTTTTCTTCTTTGCTATTTAATTTAATTTGATCTTTAAATATATATAGCTTTAAAGAATAAATGGCCTTAGCCATCCATCTGGCTAAATGGTATGGACCAGGCTGCCTAAAAGCAATTCCTCGAGGTGGAACACCGCCTAAAAATATAATAGCGAGTTCTAAAAATTCTTGGTAATCATCTCGAGGAAGACTATCGGTAATTTTTTTTTTCGCATAATATATAATTTTATCAGCGTCATTTTTATAATATTTTGAATATAGATATCAGAAACTGACGTGGAAAATTTGCTTTTATCAATATTTTCCCACGCATGTTGAAATCTTTTAAAAAGTAATATATCTGGTCCTGACATGGGAAATAATTTTACTTCTAAAAATACACCTTGTAAAACAAGTTCAAAAATGTGATGTCGGCACGCCAAAAATAAAATTTCTCTTTCTAAACTTTGTTCTAATAGTACGCATGCTCCATTCAACCTCCCTGTGTTAGAAGCTGTAGTATCAAATACGAATGCTTGGACTTTATCTAGTAATGACCATTTTTGTAAAGTATCAAACACAGCTGAAGATATTTCATATCCTGTTCCAGGCATTTGTGGGACTTCAAGAAGTTGTTCAACATTCATGGCCGTTGCAATAATTGGTAAACGATCAACATTATTCTTTCCGGTAAGGGTCGGAAGTATTTTTGAATCCCAATGGATCACAACATAATTTAAATTTTTTTCGTGAAATTTGGAAGTAATATTTTCTGATATTTTTTTTCGATAGTCTTCACGGGACTTTTTGATTGATGTTCGGTTTATAACATAAATACTTGGATCTAATGACAGGGCTTCTACACATGCAGTTAACAAATGAACAGCATCTCTATCACTTATTTTGCATCTATCAAGAGTGGCTGATAATCTGGGTGTTAAAAGTTCTATCCTACCTCTTTTATTTCTTGATGGACCTGGGACTGGAGATAACTGTTCAATTACTTCATCTTCATTTTCCGTTTCTTCCAAACTTGACGTAGACGAAGAAATTGAATACTGTTCTAAATTATGCATTAATTATTAATATATATTATCACATTTTTAAATATTATATTTTAATTATTTTACTGTTATAAATTACCTGTTACTGATGTTTCTGAAAAAGGCATAAGCTTTTTATTTTTCATTTCGTTTTTAATTAGTTTCTTTTTTTCAACTCCCGTTAACTTCATATCCACACCCATCATACAACCTGGACGACCTGATTTTCGTTGGAGTTGTAAAAAATCTTTATCTTCTTGTATTTTCATTAGATCAATAGCATTAGCATGAGCAATATCGAATAAATTGTTTAATTCATCTTCAAAGTCTTGCTCTCTTTTTCTGCACAAATCGCTCTTCCGAGTTTTACTTTTTTCCAATGTTCTAAGTTCGTCATATAATTTTTTCAATTTTTTTATAATATTGGATGGGTCTTGAGTAGGTATACGAGCTTTTTTCCAAAATATTAAACACTCGTCAACAACTAGTGCTGCACTTTCTTGCAAATTTAATTTTACAATTCGTAAATTATAAAATAAAACACTCAAACAATTCTTTTTAGATGGCAATTTACTACCAGTAATTTGGTAGTCCATTGGTTCAACAAGAAAAACGCGGTTTCGTGGCATATTTAATTACAATTAATCAATTTTGAATAAGTACAACTTAGTCTACAAATTAAACGATAAACGACAAACAATTAGCTTAGACCACTTATCGTATATTAAAATGGTGTGTGTTGTACATTAAACTCTAAAGGCAATATCGAAATGTTTCGACAAAAATTAGTGCCAAAGAAAAAAATAAGATAAGGCTTAGCACGGGTAACAGAACAATTGAATTCTAATAATAATTATTTCCATAGCCACAGACAAATATTTACAGTATTTCTTCGACTGATTAACTATTACATATTAAATCAAAATTTTACTGTTAAAATTAAAGAAAATCAAGTAAATAAAACCAAAACGTATATTACAAAATATTAAGACTTTTTTAGCTATAATCTTTTTTTTATATTATTTAATTCTGTATAATTGTTATTCAACATATTTTGTCATATATCCAACCGTACGTTGTATATATTTAAAAAAAACCCAAAAATATGCAATTTCGTTAAATATATATAATATTTTGTAAATTAATAAGTTTTCTTAAAAATAAATGGACTTACGAGAATTTACGTAATATGCTTTTTTATAGACAATGCTAAAATCTATAATTTAGTTCTTTACATGTTTTCGATAAATACAATACCTTCTGAATTAAATAAAAAAAATAAAAAACTACCCTCTTTTTCCAAATTTCAACCCCAATGCGGCACCAGAGGGGGTTGAGTGAGATCTTCCAAATTTTACCCAAATGACTTACTCATATAACTTAACAAATTAAGGGGGTACTGTGTTAAATTTTCAAACAAAAATATTTAACCTATATAAATAAGGACCACCCTACTACATAGTACAAAATATTATATATTATATATTTAGGCTATATTGTACTTTGGTCTGTTTATAGTAATAATTCTCGATAACAGATAATACACTATGATTTATATCAAATACAAATTGACACATTCGTTTTTTGATGGGGATTTAATACGTGATTTACGATATCTCTCGAGTGGAATCCGAATATGTTTTTTTACCTCTCTTACAAAACAATATTTTATTGAGTTAAATTATTTAATATATGTATTGTACCGGAAAAGAAAAAACGGTAATTCGTGTAACTGCCACTTTTATATAGAAAAAACATGGTTTTTTTTTTTGTTATTGACATTATATTCATACATATCATAAATAGTATTATTTACGTGTAATAGTTGAATATGTATATGTTAAGTTATAATTAATTGTATGACAAAACTGTGTTTTAAGTATAATTGAATATTATGTATTCATCTTCTATGTGAATAGTGTGTATAAATTGCTTGATTCCGAAGGACAAAAGTGTAATACGCGATTCTCAATGCAATTAAAGCCGGTAATCAGCGCTATTGCGTTAACCTCGGAACAGAGAAAAACAGCGTCGATGGTGAGTGAGTGAGAGAAAAAAAGACTTATATTCACAAAGTACCAGTTCAATGTCATTTACTTCGAGAGATAATGAGGAGGAAAAGTTATTTTTTTTTAAATTGGCACGCGGTCGTGATGGGAGACCTTATCTTTTAAACTGGTCTAATCGGGCAACTTTTGTCGCGTGGTGTATAATAAGAAACATTAATAAGTGTATAAAGTTTTCGTGAGCCGAAGAAAAAAACATTGCTACAGTCGGAAGGGTTACAGCTGTAAAAAAACGCAAATATAGGTAGATGTCAGAAGAACAATATCAATAATAGACAAAAAAAAAAAATTCACGTAACACAGAAGCCGCGGGGTAGGTATTAAATATAGTTCACTATTATAAATAAATGTCGACCATCACATAAAATATATATTACGATAATAAACGTTGACGTGAGGGAATGTGGCATGACTAATATTATTCGTCATTAAAACATGGAGTCTGGTTGTACTTAACAACCGTCTCTCAATATTTATATCTCTTCTCTTTCTTTCTCTCCTACCTTTCTCACTCACTCCATCATCATTGCACCGCTGATACGGCCTTTGGGATTTAAAAGTGCTTCATGAAAGGAGTAAAACACCTTCGGTTTCTAGGTATTTCGTGGAGAAAGATGTGCCTCTTATAAACAGCAATTTGTCGTATTTACTGCACTGTCGTAAAAATAAAAAATAAAACAAAAACATTATCCGGTTGTTATCAATTTTTTTATTTTCGATCAATACATGTTATCGAATATATCCATTACAAAGTTATGCATCGATTATTCGATGTATATGTATATGTTTATATATCGAATAGGGATGGAAATACACAAGAACTCACGTTGTACTTTAACAACCTGTCAAGAATTTCGGTGACTACCAGGACGTTAAATTAGACCTTCGGGAAGTTTTAAGTGCTTTTTGTGTGGCAAGATCGCATTTTTCGGAGTTCAGTTGGAACTCTAAACGTAATAACAATAATTTCATATAGACGTTATACTTACTTGAATTCCTACCGTACAATACAATAATTATTATACTTTGACGTATTCAGACGGATCAACACGCGAGTACAACAACTGAGCTGGTGCGATTATGTTTAACAGAAGATCCAATATTATATTATGTTATTAGAGAGTACGCCAATGATCTTAAAGAATGATTAATTCACAGTTTCATTCACTACGTAAAGATTTTAGATTCCTATATCTACGCTTGGAATAAAATATGTTTTCCTGAAGTAGCCGTCAGCGTAATCAAACTGTTTATAACAGCGTTTTTCAAAGTGTGTTCCGCGCAACCTTAGGGATCCGTGGGACAATCTCAAGAGTTCCGTCAGATGAATGTGATTATTGAGAAAATTTTATTGTATTTAATTTGGAATAAATATTATTAAAAATTATTATTTTGTGCTTATAATTATGTTATAACCCAAAAAATAGAAAGGTTTGGGTTATATAGGGTCGATTAGCTTCCTCTTTGTTTAAGGGAGGGTTCTCGAGATTACAAAGGGTCGAGAGCCGATCAGTACAACTGGATAGTCTAGCAAGCTTGACAAAATATCACTTACTTGTTTATGTAGATACTCGGTTGTCAACGATCTGGACACTTACAATTACTGTAGGTTAATGGTGAGATCGAAATGAAGTGAGACAGACACATGTTTTGATGTATTGAGCTTAAGACTTTTCAACATTCGCACAGACAGCTCAAAACAAGTTTGAAAGTATAAAAGTCACACGTAATAGCCACTAGGCATAAAATACTTCTTAGGCAATTTTATGGTCCGTTTTCCCACATGTGCACTGACGACCTAAGATCAAGAAGTGCTAGAAAGGGTATTATGTCCCTGTTATATAGGGACATATGGCGGGGTGAACCTTGAACCGGTCCCTTTGAAGATTTGACCTACTTATAGTGTCAATAGTGTACTGTTAGTTTGTATTTGAAATATTTGTGTTGTCTGTGCGGGTATCAAAAGAACCGTTATTTATTGGTTTTTACAATTTTGAACATTCGAATGATGCACATCATTACAATTATATTTATAAATATTCTTCAAAACAATAGTTACTAGTATAATATCACTATAAATTATTTTTTTTATTTGAAATTGAATAAAATAAAATTATAATATAATATAAATAAAGACGTTATTGTTACATTAATAATGTAAATTTGTATAATGTAGATTGCAAATAAACGTGTCAACACGATTGCCTGTAAATTATGCGATCACTTATAAAAATAACGAATATGGACGCCTTCGTGTTCAATACCGTATACATTATATACGTAATCGTAATGAGTTAAATTTATAAGATTATGATTTAGTTAGTAAATAGTATTCATACCTAGCGTACACAACTATGTTATTATAAATATGACATAAGCACAAAATAAAAGTTTGTCATGCTTAATTGGTATAAAACAGGACGATTGTTAACCAAAACAACAATTTAAAGCTCTTATAATAATACTGGCGTCTTCATCAACTATTTTATTATTTCGTTCTGAAAAAAACGTAGTTGTGCCTGAAGTAATTGAGTCAAAACCTTCGAAAAAGAGAAAATACGCTGAATCCTATCTTCAATTTGGATTTATTCTCGACGGTTCCTCAGAAAGACCTGTGGACAATGTGTTATTTGTAATACAATTATTTTGAAAAGTTCTTTAACACCTAAATACCCTAAAAGATACCTTAAAATTATCCATCCGAATTTAATGAACCAGGAAATGGACTATTTTAAAAAGCATAAATAAGAACATAATGTCAACGTGGCTACTTTACATAAATACGCAAAAAACAACAGCTAAAATACAATAGATGAATTTTTTTTTAAGTTAAAGTATTTCTTGTGCTAGTAAATCATATACAATTGTAGAATTTCTAATTAAACCATTTATGACTTAAAATAATTCGCTGCTCGATTACAGAAAAATCAGGGGAAAAATTTGCTAAGAAGATTACAAATGATTAATGCTCCAACAACTCTATATCTGATCGGATCCATAAAACATTGGAACATACTGAAGATCAACTAATGAACAGGTTGAAAAGTTTTAACAAGTTTGCTATTCAATTTGACGAAAGTTTGCTGGACTTTCAATTTTGTTTGTTTACGTAAACAATTTTTTTGAAACATCTACCGAAGAAGATTTGTTGCTGTGTATTGTTTTAGATACAAATACGATAGATGAAAATATTTTTAAAGTCATAGATAATTATATGAGTAAAATTGTATAGTAACTATGAAATAGATTGATTGGGTAAAATGTGTCGTTTTATGTAACAAAGGAACTGGAACTATGGTTGGGAAAATTAAAGGAACAATAAGAAGAATAAAAAGAACCGGATGGGCCTCGCTCTGCTGTACAGTTAGGGGTGGAGTGCACCTCGCTTATAGGATAGGTCATTATTACAATGGATTTGTTAAATTTGAATGCAATGATAGATATCATTGTATACGAATAACGATTCTGAACGGAGTTCATAAGTTTGTCTAGGATATAATACATTGTTATTTATAAACATTGTAAAAAGTATATTTTATTTTGAAACGATAAATATATTTTTCAATTAGGATGGGTTGGCAGTTGCATACAGCGATATAGTTTGTGAATCTAGAACATTTTACATTATATTATATTTTACATGTAATTTTATGTCAATATTCGATGTTCAAACGCTTATAAAAAAAAATTGTGCATATGAATTTTAATAATTATTGAATGACATTAAGAACTACTTCTGTGGAATCTTCGATTAAATTTTCAAGTATTTTGTAGTAGCCAAATTTTTTTTATCACCGATTATAAAAAAAAAATTAAAAAAATCGAATATTTTAAATGCCTATAAGTGGCTTAAAAATCAATATAATATTTTGAAAAAAATATGACATAAAAGAAATACCAATCTTAACAGATGGTAGAAATTTCAAAAATCTGCCACTTATACTTTTTGAATTATAACAAATATTTAAAATCGTCTGAGAATAAATCGCTATTTTATGCAATTTCGTAAATACTTAAATTTCAAACAGTCATACAATTCTTTCCTCTTAGTCCGGTAGAAATTTTTTTAAAGATTTTTGAAGAGTAGCTCATAGATAACCTCGTGTTAAAATTTTGAACCTTAAGTATCAACAAAAAAAATTTTATGAATTTTTATCTACAAAATAACTTGCAAATTATCGTGATTTTTACACATTTTATACAAATTTGAGCATTAAGGGCTTGTATGCGCGAATACCCGACTTTGTAATTAACTAACTAGTTTAATTTGCCGGGGATAGACTCGCATATAATAGCGCCGGATATGTATCAAAATGATTTTGCTATGTATATAAAATAAAAGACATACATGCTAAACTAGTGGACTGTATAAAAAATATTTTGTATTGCCAAAATTCTTAGGTTATTGAACAAAACTTAATGACTTAATAATAGTGTTAGTAGCTTAATACTAAACAAAAAAACACAGGTACATATATGTATGTATATATATGGAAAAGAGATAATAATAAAAATATATAAGTATATATATATATATATATATATATATATAAGCTAAAAATACATAAATATAAACAAAAGAAAACTTATCCAAAAAAACGAGCAGCCGACTTGGAACCAGCGAACTATGGATTGATGATGGGAACAACGGCTACGACGATGGTGCGAAGTACCGAATACGCACGTCACGTATTACTTTATAAAAGTACAATGTCAATAAGTGACGATCAGTACTACTAATAAAAATAATAAAAATAACCTGTACGGTAATACACGACGTTGTGTGTTGCCAAAACAGTGGCGCACTACACAATATATAGCGATGGTATAAAATAAAATAACATTCACAAAACACGCACAAAATCAACAAATGTGAACGACAACACGGATTTGTCAACGAACGAACAAAACCGGACGTACAACGGACATGGCGTATGTGTTTTTTGTGTCGGGAACTGCGCAGTAGTCATGGACCAAATAATAATCCAGTTTCGTCCCGTCACGTGATGACGCATCGATGTCGGTATTAACGGTTGTCGCACGTGTTGCATGTCGTTCATGTCGCACCGACCAGATGGCATGTCGTGATATGTTTTTTCGAACAGGGCTTATAAAAAAAAATTGAGTTAACTGATAACCGATATTTTTTAGTTACGATAAGTTTAACTTATTATAAACCTAGTATAAAATTTTCAAGAGTTTTCGCTCAACCAGTTAAATTTTATAGATGATTAAAAACAAAAATTTAACAAAAATCGAAAATTAAAATTGTCTATAAATAAGTCAAAATATGTCAAAATACTTTGAAATCTTAACCATGGTTAGAGAACGTCAATATAAAGATTTGGTGAAAATTTCAAGTTGTTGCGGTTTTTCATTTTGAGTTAGAGCATTTTAAAAAAAAACCAATATCTTTGTCAGTCTAGAATATTATACATTATATTATATTTTACATGTAATTTTATGTCAATATTCGCTGTTCAAACGCTTATAAAAAAAAATTGTGCCTATGGATTTTAATAATTTTTGAATGACTTTAAGAACTACTTCTGTGGAATCTTCTATTAAATTTTCAAATATTTTGTAGGAGCCAAATTTTTTTTATCACCGATTATAAAAAAAAAATGTAAAAAAATCGAATATTTTAAATGCCTATAAGTGGCTTAAAAATCAATATTATATTTTGAAAAAAATATGACATAAAGGAAATACTAATCATAAAAGCTGGAAGAAATTTCAAAAATCTGCGACCTATACTTTTTGAATTATAACAAATATTTAAAATCATTTGAGAATAAATCGCTATTTTATGCAATTAAGTAAATATTTAAATTTCAATTAAAATAATAAATAATAAAATATTTTCCTCTAATTCCGGTAGAAATTTTTTTAAAGATTTTTAAAGAGTAGCTTATAGATAACCTAGTGTTAAAATTTTGAACCTAAAGTATGAACAGAAAAAATTTTATGAATTTTTATCTACAAAATAACTTGCAAATTATCGTGATTTTTACATATTTCGTATAAATTGGAACTTTGAGCACTTATAAAAAAAAATTGTGACTTACGATTTTAGATTTTTTTTTATCAGTTAAGGAACAACTTAAAAAAAAACCTTGTATTAAATTTTCAAGATTTTCTGGGCAGCCAAAAAAATCTTATCGCTATTTAAAAAAAAAATACTTAAAAAAATTGAAAATTTCAATTGTCTATAAATAGCTTAATAAAAGTCAAAATACTTTGAAAATTTAATGGTGTTTAAAGAACGCTAATCTTAACATTTGGTGAAAATTCCAAGTATTTACATCGATTAGTTTTTGAGTTATAGCAAAATAAAAAAGAACCGGATGGGCCTCGCTCTGCTGTACAGTTAGGGGTGGAGTGCACCTCGCTTATAGGATAGGTCATAATTATAATGGATTTGTTAAATTTGAATGCAATGATAGATATCATTGTATACGAATAACGATTCTGAACGGAGTTCATACGTTTGTCTAGGATATAATACATTGTTATTTATAAACATTGTAAAAAGTATATTTTATTTTGAAACGATAAATATATTTTTCAATTAGGATGGGTTGGCAGTTGCATACAGCGATATAGTTTGTCAGTCTAGAACATTCTACATTATATTATATTTTACAAGTAATTTTATGTCAATATTCGCTGTTCAAACGCTTGTAAAAAAAAATTGTGCCTATGGATTTTAATAATTTTTGAATGACATTAAGAACTACTTCTGTGGAATCTTCTATTAAATTTTCAAATATTTTGTAGGAGCCAAATTTTTTTTATCACCGATTATAAAAAAAAATGTAAAAAATTCGAATATTTTAAATGCCTATAAGTGGCGTAAAAATCAATATAATATTTTGAAAAAAATATGACATAAAGGAAATGCCAATATTAACAGCTGGAAGAAATTTCAAAAATCTGCGACTTATACTTTTTGAATAATAACAAATATTAAAAATCGTTTGAGAATAAACGCTTTTTTATGCAATTTCGTAAATATTTAAATTTCAAACAGTCATAAAAATTTTTCCTCAAAGTACGGTTAAAATATTTTTAAAGATTTTTGAAGAGTAGCTTATAGATAACCTAGTGTTAAAATTTTGAACCTAAAGTATGAACAGAAAAAATATTATGAATTTTTATCTACAAAATAACTTGCAAATTATCGTGATTTTTACATATTTCGTATAAATTGGAACTTTGAGCACTTATAAAAAAAAATTGTGACTTACGATTTTAGATTTTTTTTTATCAGTTAAGGAACAACTTAAAAAAAAACCTTGTATTAAATTTTCAAGATTTTCTGGGCAGCCAAAAAAATTTTATCGTTATTTAAAAAAAAAATACTTAAAAAAATTGAAAATTTCAATTGTCTATAAATAGCTTAATAAAAGTCAAAATACTTTGAAAATTTAATGGTGTATAGAGAACGCTAATCTTAATATTTGGTGAAAATTTCAATTATTTATATCGATTAGTTTTTGAGTTAGAGCAAAATAAAAAATTTGATTATGTCGAAAACTGATTTTGCGTAAAAACTCCCGTTTTTCCCAAAACTTTTTTATGGTTTTTCCCGTCGCATTTAAAAAATATTGAAAATTTTTTACTTTTGACCCCCCAAAGTACCAAAAAGATTCACTTTTCTTTCAGAAAAGTTGCTTCATAAGGCAATCGAAGCATTTTTACTGCCCCAAATCGTGTCGACAGACACAAAAAAAAAAAAAAAAACACATCATTGTAAAATCAATACATTCACTCCGTTCAGAATCTAAAAAATGTCATAGTAGTAATTGCGTTTTATATCGCCACGTTCTTGTAAGAAAATATCATTGGAGTTAAACAAGTTTTTAATGAGGCTATATGTATTGTCAACTATATCAAGAGTCGGCCACTCCTTTAAAAAGTCTCTAGACTTTTTAAAAATTATGTAAAAAAATTGGCAGTCAGCATTACCCAATTCTTCTCCATACTGCAATCAAATCAGAAGGGGAAAGATTCTAAGTACATTGTCTGAACTACGTGATGATTTAAAGATTTTTATAAAATCTATCTACATAGACATTTAAAATACAACATACCAGTTATTTCATGTTATTAAAGGATGGCTTATAAAATCAGATTTTTTCATAAACATATACAGGTAACTGAATGAAGTAATCAAGTTTTGGCAAGAAAACAGTAACTACATTCGTAGTCAGAGACCAAACTTAACTTATTGTTTTTTGTAACAACCAACCGATGTGAAACTGGTTATCCTAAATATTATTATTATTTTTATTTATTTTTATTTAATCGTATGGCAAAATATTATTATTATTACATATTATTAATGTTATTATTATGCCTATACTAAAAGGAAATACAGAAATATATCGGAAGCCATTACAGATCTATGGAAACAACTTTAAGATATAAAACCTAATTTAACAAAATAGTTCCATTCTACTCATTAAAAATATTAATATTAAATTTAAATTATAAAATATAATTGATTATGATTTGTAAAAATTAAATATTTTTAATAATTACATAACATATGTTTTAATAATAAAAATAATTTTGATTGAAAATTGTTTTTTTTAACTATTTATTTTATTTTGTATATTTTTTTTTTTTAGAAAAAATTGGAGTTAAGTTGGGATTAAATATATTGAGGTTCTTCAAAACACAAACTACTTCTTAAGGACGTCGTAAAAGTTTGGGAACTACTGGTTTATAGCATGTGCGAAATAATAGTGGTCAAAACTAGGGATGGATATAAGATCCGAATATCTGAATTATCTGGATATCCGGATATTCAAATCCGGATTTGCCGAAGAATCCAAATTATCCGGATAAAATAATTTGCTTTTTATATAACTTAAAATTATTTTTAATATTTACGTTATTGTTTTTAATGTTAAATGTAATATATTTATGTTCGAAAATTATGTAAAAGAATTAAAATTATTTAGATATAAAAATGAGTAATTGAATAGCGACATTCAATTGGATACTCTAGATAATCTGGATAGGGTACAACACGATTGCAAACGCTTTACCTTTTTTATAACACGATTGCGAACGAATGACGCTTATCAGAGAATTTCTTTTTTTTAGCCGAAAAACGAACGATTGCGAACGTTTTTATAGGCTACGTTGCCAAGATTATAATTTCTGGATATGTTTTGTTCGGGAAAAAAATATAAAATAATACATACATACATACATAGATCTGAGTTCTGAATAAATAAATAATATAATACGTAGTAATACATTCAAAATAATAGTTTTTAAAAACATGTTTCTACATTTTTACTTTTTTTAAATTTTTTCCCTGGTAGGAATTTCCAGTTTTTCTTAAATATAAAATAAGATCTTTGTGTATTTTATAATCATTATAATTTTGTAAAGTTAATTCAATTAAAGATTTATCTTTTTTGGCCATAGGATTATGTACATTTTTTTTCACGACTGTCGAACTATACGAATCGAGCTGGTTTTCCATTAAATTAATAAAGATATAATATTATAGATATTCTACATCGTACCTATCTATCTTATCGTCCGGCGTAATAGCAGAAAACCCTAATATTACTATTTGATAGTGGTGGGTCGTTACTGCTGTAATCGGTACAATGTAACGAATACATAGGTGGAACGAGTAGGAACGAGTACAATGATCGTTCCACTGTCGTTACATCGGTACATTCGGTTCAAAGTTTCTAACTACAAAATGGTCCCCACTATCGTAGCGGTACCGACGGGCGACGATGGCCGAATGGTTACGAGTTACGAATTGTTTCGATACATTACTGTCCTCGGGCATTCTGTGGTGGTATGCTATATATAAAACAAATTAAAACACTGATTACTGAACACTGGGTTTTCCAATGTTTTAATCACTTGACGTTGACGATTTTTATTCACTTTAAGATTATTAGATTGTTGGGTTTGTTTGCAATATGTGACAAATATGAAATAATCTGCTTTAGTCGTACCGTGTACTCGCTTACGTGTACTCGTAACACAAACGTTTACGTTATTCGTTACTGTGATACATAAAATGGATAAAAAAAAAAGTGATGTTTGGTGTAATTTTGGTATAATTGACGGAGAAAAAGCGAAGTGTTTGTACTGTTCGAATGTATATTCGTACAAAGGAGGTTCAACTGGTAATTTGAGTACCCACCTTAAAAGAAAACACATTATTCAATACGAGGTAAGAAAAAAACAGAGTACTAATATAGAAAATGTTGATGAACCTGATGAAGTTCCCGAAATTTCAAAACTACCCGAAACCCAGTTACAAGTACGACCTTCTTCTATTGTTTCTTTGCAAAAAACTCAGACACGTATAGAATCTTATACATCAAAGCCCCTCTCTATTACTAAATCTCAAAAACTTGATGAACAAATAGGAATAATGATTGCCAAGGAATTTCAACCTTTTAGCTTAGTTGAAAATAAAGAATTTAAACGCTTTGTCCACATGTTAAACCCAGGATATTC
This sequence comes from Sipha maydis, assembly GCA_034509805.1. NCBI lineage: Eukaryota > Metazoa > Arthropoda > Insecta > Hemiptera > Aphididae > Sipha > Sipha maydis. The sequence goes on along the minus strand of JASXSY010002280.1, from coordinate 22,307 downwards.
ATTACCCTCAAGAAAAACAATTTCCAAATCCATTATACCTCAGTTATATGAAAAAACTAAAGATAAAATTAGAGTGAATTTACCAAATGCGCAGTACGTTGCATTCACAACGGATGGGTGGACATCTATCAATAATGACAGTTTTGTTGCATTAACTGTACATTTTATTGACCAAACTAATTGCAATTTAAAAACATTTTTGCTAGGATGTTATTACTTTGAAAAATCACATACTGCTAGTAATTTGTCAGATTTTTTAAATAATTGTTTCAAAGAATGGGACATTGCTGAGAAAGTTAAAGTTGCAGTTAGTGATAGTGCAGCTAATATAACAGCTGCCATTAACATGAACAAAAACTGGCGCCATATTCCATGTTTAGCTCATAGTATTAATCTTATAGCTCAAAGTGGATTAGATGAAATACAACATGTTCATAAAAAAGTTAAACGTTTGGTTGAACATTTTAAACGTAGCTCTCAGGCTTATGCGAAATTAAAAAATACGCAAAAACAAATGGGGTACGAGGAATTGAAACTAATTCAGGACGTATCTACAAGGTGGAACTCAACATACGACATGTTTCTAAGATGTATTCGTATTAAAGAACCTCTTATTTCAACTATAGCAATTTTAGGTAACATTGAGAACTTATTTCAAGATGACTTTGATATAATGCAACATTACTGTGAAATTTTTAAGCCATTTAAAGAAATTACTACAGAGTTAAGTAGTGAAAAAGGTGTTTCAATATCTAAAGTGTTAATTTTAACAAACGTATTACTTTCGCATATCAAACTTAAATTTAATGACATTAATTTACCTGCAATCATTCATACAATGCTCTCTAAAATGGTGACTAAAGCCGAAAAAAAATTTAAAGGCATCGAAGATCAGCCAGTTCTTACAGAGGCCACTTTATTGGACCCGCGCTTTAAAAAAAAAGGTTTTAATAATGATGTTGTATATCGTCGTACATATGACAGAGTTGTGCAACAGATTACAGGAATTATTCAATCAAAACACCAAATACAAAAACACGAAGAAAGCAGTGACGACAATCAAAATGAAATTGAAGCAGTAGATATTTGGAAGCAGTTTGATTGTCAGGTAAAATTGAATTATAAACTTTTCTGTACTTATTTATTTACTTATTTGTTTACGTTTCTATTTATTTATGTTTCATATTTTTTTTTTATACTCATGCCATCATATGCTAATAATAATAATAATTTAATTATTATATCCTTAAAGATAAATTGTATTTTAATAATTTTTTTTAGGTGAAGACTTCGTCGAAAAGTACGCCTACAAGTGAAGCTATCATTGAGCTTGATAGATATCTAAATGAACCCATAATTGAAAGAAAATCAGATCCTTTAAAATGGTGGGATGATAGAAAAATGATGTACCCACAACTATTTAAGGTCATGTTGTTAAGATTATGTGTTCCCGCAACATCTGTTCCGTGCGAACGCACTTTTTCAAAGGCGGGTTACACGATCACAGATAGACGCAGTAGATTAACAGTGAAAAACACAGAAATGCTTATGTTTTTAAATAGTAATTTTTAGTACCTATTAGGTTAGGTTAAACAAAAAATTTTTTCTTTTTATAATTAATCAATAAATAATTAAAATTACATTACACAATTTCCCAAAAAATCTATTTTTTTTTTCAAAAAATGTATTATTTTTTCCTTTTATTAATCGTTTAAATATAAACATAATTAGTTTACTACCTAACGAAGTACCGACCCGGCAAGTACTGTACCGCTACCGAAGATGATAGACAATACAACGGGGCGTGTAACTAAAAAAAATTTACCAGATGTACCGATGTAACGAAGTATTAGTACCCGTTACTTTTATGTACCTGTAATAATAGTAACGATTCTTGGAAAGTAACGAAAAATCCCATCACTACTATTTGATTATTTTTAAAATTATTATTTAAAAATGTGTTATTGACACCAAATCTGACAACACCGCATGATTAAAGGCAGGTAAAAACATAGATATTATAAGAATGGATAGGACACGCCTATATTGGCTCCGTAAGAGGTTGCGGTCTTTTTTGGGGAAGAGAGAAAATTCAATATCTGCGAGAGAGATAGACTATAAAAGTGCTTTTTGAGGTTAGGTTACAAACGATTCTAATTGTCAGCTGGCCTAATCTTTTGTGTGCCCCGCCAAATTATCTTATAATATCTATGCTTATAACCTCAAAAATTGTATCACTTTATTCTCAGTTGATAAGCTCGATGTCCTATCAATTCTTATAATATCTATGGGTAAAAACTAGTGATGGGCATAATCGAATGATTTTAATAATCGAATGATTAGTAATCGAGACATTTTCATAATCGAGATATCACTCGAAATAATCATTCGAAATGTCCAAATGAAATATTAATAATCGAGATATCACTCGTTCAAAATAATCGAATTGTTTTGAATGAAATATAGAATAATAACAATAGACGGGTTTCTTTTTCTTATGTTATCTTTACATTATTTATACTTGGTAAATATCAACAACTTTACTATAGCTATGTCCTACCAAATAATCCTATGGTTAGAAAAATATATTACCCATTAAGTCAACAACAATTTAATAATAGTTTTATTATAGTTTATAATAGTTAAATTCCCTCGTTTCATTGACGTCATTCATTCATTCCAAATAATTTATATCCGATTATTAACATTTTGACTATTTTGAGGCTAAGAATTCATTGTTTTAAAAATAAACTTAATAAACAAGATATCATTAGAAAGTATGATTCGATTATAATAAATCATTCAAATATAATATAATCATTCGATTATAATATAATCATTCGATTATAATATAATCGAGATATTATTTTCGTAATCGAAATATCTCGATTATATAATCGATATAATTTTCATAATCGAGATATCTCGATTATATATCTCGATTATGCCCATCACTAGTAAAAACGTTCGCAATCGTGTTACCGGAAAAGGTCCATTCGCAATCGTTCCATTTGTAATCGTATATTACCCTCTGGATAGTCCGGATAAAATCCGGATTTACCCATCACTAATAAAACTAAAAGAAAAAGTTTTAAGAACTATCTAATTATTAGTATATTTTATTTATTTTTTTTTTATTTTAACATTGTGATCTATGATATATTAAAATGTACTAAGTTTATCGTTAAAATGATACTCGATCTTATGATGTTTGAACTACAATAATAAGAGTTTCAACAATTGCTAGTTATTATTTTAATAAATAAATAATTTTAACACAGCATTTTTATTAAAACAAATTTTACATAAGTTTAGGTAAGAATAAATGTTGTCAATGGTATTGAATAAAATATTAAAATACTATTTGAGTTTTGGTATAACGATGCATGTATACAAAAAGCTAATAATAAAAAAAAAAAAAAAAAAAACGATGCATATGTGACCGTGAATAGTGTTAATTAGTAAAATATTTTTTTTTTCGAATCCAGAATGGATAGCTATGACTATTTAATATTTTAGATTGTTAAAAGCCACTATATTTTTTTGCATTTCGTTACCGAAAACATTTCAATTGCAAGACATTTATAGTATAACTATTGGCTCTACACCCGATGTATTAAAAATAAAATGTAGATAGATGTTTATTCGTTATATTTTTCACACATTTATAAAATAACTAGCCGTTTCTGTTCTACTGCCGAGGTTTCCAAAAACATAACTCTGGTCCAAAAAACAATTTTGGAGCACTTTCACGTTGTTTATTGCCGTCCTTGGGCTTTTTATTTAACTTTTTTCCCTCCGCTAAACGACTGTTCCAGTATCCTTTTGAGCAGTGAACTTCGGATTTTATTGTAATGGTCGCTTTATCAGACGTATAATACAATACACCGCATGTACCCCAGCAGGTGTAAGGTAACCACAGTTATATTTTATTGAAGTTTTGTGATCGCATCGATAATGCCGTAAAGTTGTTTATAGCACAATAATAAAAAAATTAATAAATGGTTAATACTCGTAAAGTAATACATAAATAAATATTTTATACATAGACATAAATAAATAAATTAAATAAATATTTATGCATTAATATATCTATAACAGGTGTAATAGCACCTGGGACCTGAAATATATTATATAGTAGATTTATTTTAATTAATTCAACTGCAATGCAGACGTTGATCAGTTAAAGCATATTTTATTATTGTAAGCGCAATTCGTCAAGGTTTCCCTTAATTTACATAAGTAAGTAAAAATAATTCATTTAAAAAAAAAAAAGCTGAAAGGTAAATTTTATAAAAGTGTAGTGAGACCAACTATGCTGTATGGTTCAGAGTGTTGGGCGGTTAACAGGAGAATAGAACAAAGTATGCGTGTCACGGAAATGAGAATGCTTAGATGGTTGAGTGGAGTGACAAGAGAAGATAGAATAAAGAATGAATACGTGAGAGGTAGTGTTGGTGTAGCGCCAATTGTGGACAAGATGAGAGAAAATAGGCTGAGATGGTTTGGGCATGTGATGAGGTGAGAGGAAACGAATGCAGTAAGAGTGGTTATGAAGATGGACGTTGACGGAAAAGGGGAAGAGGAAGACCAAAAAAGAGATGGTTGGAGACTTTGGAGAATGACATGAGGGCTGTCGGTGTGTGCAGAGGAGATGTGATTGACCGAGTGAAGTGGAGGTGTAGGACAAGGGTGGCCGACCCCAAATATTTGGGAGGAAGGCGAAGTAGAAGAAGAAGTAAAAATAATTCATAAACTTAGTATATGTTATAATTTATAATATAAAAATAAATGTTATTTTCATTATAGCTGGTTTTAAATTAATAATATCCAAAGATAAGAGTAAAATCGAATTGTGACATTTATTTTCTTAAAAAAATATAACGAAAACATATTGAAAATGTTTTCGAAAGGGATAATTTTATCAAAAACTCAAATATATCATTTTCAATAAATCGATTTTAATTGATTTGTAATCCAAATATTATACTTAAATAAAATCAATGAAATTTAATGATTTTTAAAACTGTTTAAATATATATTGACGCGCACCCGGCGGCTGCAGTTCATGCAACGGGCCGACCGCGTTTCTAGTCCCAATCAGCCGAGAGCCCGCGGACCGCGATATCGATACATCACACCCCGCACCATCATTGTAGGAGCGGAAAGAGCGGGGCATCGGTACCACCGAAGGAAAGTGCCGGTGGATGATCGCGCTGTTGCTCAACAACTTCGCGCCCGAACGTTTGCGACCTGGGCGAATATTATTCACCATCTTCTTTTTTCTATATTTTATAAATTGGTTATTATTATAATTAATTAATTAATTATTACAATCATCTCTCACGCGTACGTGCACACCGCGGTCATTATTATTATTACTACGGTTTTGAAAATATACTTCGTCGTATAATACGTGTTGTGCGTTAAACTTTCTTTTATTTTATTATTATTCAACTTCATCACTTGTGTGACACATTGTGCCACCAACAACATGTTTGATATTCGCTCAGTCCTATATAAATATCGCATATTATGCACCAATATTAATTTACATTAAATTTTTGAATTTGTCCTTATTATAAATAAGATAAATTTTTTTCATAGATTTTATGCAATACTCAATTTTATATCCTTACAATTTCTGAACAAAAGAATTCAAAAACAATACTAATTTCATGAATTCTACAATCCTACGAACTCGGCATAACACATACAGTAGCTGTCGCTTAGGCTAGACTGACGCTTGATTGCTTGTTTCGTCTGTAAGAATCACACATATGCTTATAGGTTCATTTGAAAATTATAAAAAAAAAAAAAAATACGTACAATGAACAATCGTGCTATTTATGTAATACAACCAGGTAACGGTGGAATAAAGCGGTATAATTATAAATTATAAATGATATATTTATATTATATATATGGTATATATGATATAAATATATTTATAAATGATATTTAATTTTAAATTAAAGCATGGAAATAAATTTAAAAGTTTTTTTACGGTAAACCATACAATCGTGTCAATACGATGGATAGTATATGGATAGTTATTTTAGTGTTCATCGTAATGCTTTGAAAACATGTTAAATTTTTATTTGATTCACTTATAATGGATAAATGCCAGTATATAAGTGTAGTAGAAAAATCAGACGTTCTTCGAAAATATGAAGAACTTTCTCAAACAAACCAGTAAAAAAGTTAAGGGTATTTCAAAGTTTACTGGATAAAATTCTGAAAATTCGACAAAAAAATAAAATGTATCATTGAAAATAAAAATTTAGATTGTAAAACGAAAAGGTTCTGAAAAAAAGAAGTTAAATAGGCTGTGAAACAATGATATATAAAAGTGAGAGAAAAATATTCCAATGTTAAAATGTGGCTGATGAAAGTGACAAAGGGGAACCTGATGAGAAACTACTGTAAATAAAACTGATGCAAATATTTTGGAAGGTTCAGATTCTATGAGAGATTCAACAAAAGCAAACCTGACATATTCAACTATTATAAAGCAGTGTTTCTTAAACTTTTTTGAGGTCATGAAATATCAAAAAATAATATTTTTTTACGCGGCACCCTTATGAATTAGAATTTCCCTACTTTCTTGTATGAAATATGTAAGGCACGGTCAACAGTCGTATTGAAACCAAACCGTAATTTTATTCATTATAATTACGTGGATACGTAGCACATACAAATTTTTCATTGTCGATGGTATTCTTTCCACCTTTATTATACTGTGTAAGTAAAAAACACTTTTTACTTTGTATTATTATTTATTATATACTGCATAGGGGTGCACGATTATTTTTTTTTTTTTAAAATAATCAATTTTTCTTAAAATACTTTATAATAATCGATTAATCTATTATTATTGATTAATATCTTAACTGTAAGTTGACCATTCGTGAGTCGATTAATCGATCAATCAAGATTCGATCAATCGATATGTGACTTGATTAATTTATGTATTTTCAATGTTTTATCGTGATGAAATATATTTTATTATGTTTCATTAATCTGTGATATTACGCAGTACACACAACAATCGATTTTTGAATTGTTTATCGATTAATCAAAGCAATTAATCGATTAATCGATTTATTTAATGATTAATCAATCTTGAAATTAATAGATTATCTATATATTTTTAAAATAATCGATTAATCGATTAAATCGGTTAGATCAATCAATCGATTGTTATAATCGCACACCCCTAATACTGCATACTGTCACTGTCTATTATGTAAAATTTAAATATAATTTTATTTTATAAATGTACAAGCCTAATATGATTGTTTCTAATGATTTTCCATTTCCCTCTGATATTTAATAAAATTTTCCAATTTAATTTTTTTGAATAATTGAAGAAAAAAAACATTTGAGTTTCGCGGAACCCGTAAGTGATTTCCGAGGAACCCAAGGATTCTGCAGAACACATCTTAAGGAATACTGTCAAAGAGCATAGCAAAGCTTACAAAGAAATTATTATGGAATTGACCAAAGAAATTATATTCGAATCAACTGTAGATAGATTCTTTAACGATGATTTTTTTAAAAAATATATACTTTTATATCGGAAATAGCAATAATGATAATTTAACAATAAAATTACCCAATTAAAATCTAATTTTTGTGAGGTTATTAAAAGAAAAATATGTTAATTATACTTTTACGTAACATTAATATAAAAAAAATAAAACGTTGACAATTAAATAATTTCAATAATATCAAAAATTATGCCTTGCCAATTCATTATGCAATTCAGAATGAAAGAAATTATTAATTGGCTTATTAACTTCGTTTACTTTGATATTAGATTGTAAGATATGTGAATAACTACACGTTTAAGAACGAAGACATCTGTTGAATGAACCAACATATAATTAAATATCCATAGGGGTATTTATTTTGTTATTATTTTTGTTATTATTTTTATTATTATTTTTTTTTTAATAAAACTATACGTCTACACTATAGACCTGCGAGGGCCATACTTTTATGGCTCAGCCTTGTCCAAAAAATGTTTGTGAAAAAAAATTCAAAGCTAGGCCCGAAAATCATCATAACCTCTTAAAAAGTCCGTTCCGGTCCAAAATAATTGTTCATAAAAAAAGCCCGGTTCGGTCCAGACCAAAATATTTTTTTTAAAAAAAAGCCCAGGCCCAGCCAAAAAATAATTCCAAGCTATAAAAAAAATTGATTGTGTCAGATTTATTTTTCTCTAAAACATTATATGTAACTAAAAACTATACAATAAAAATGTTTGCGAGTAATAATTGGTCAAGTACAAAAATGTGATCTACCCCCTCCCTAAACATTATCAAATTATGCCACTGGAGTTTGATAAAAACAAACTAAATCAAACAGAAAGTACTTAAGATTTCTTATTGAAAACTAAACGCTCAATTTGAAGAAGAACCAGTAATCACACAAAGTACATCTAAATATGATCAAAAATCACTGGTACACAACTAACATGGAACATTAAAACTAAGCGGCTAAACTGGCTATAGTATACTAAACTGATGTAACAATATGCACAGTCAAACACAATGGATTTTCTTTAAATACTTCAAATTTCCGTTTTTATTTTATATTGGTAGTTGTTATTATGATACTATAAAAATAATAATCTCGCTAATAGACAAGTACCCCTACCCCGCTAATAATATGCCATATATTTTGGTAGTGTTATTACTTGTTAATGACATATATATATATATATATATATATATATATATATATATATATATATATATATATATATATATAATATATATATATATAAATAACATTATAATACCCATTACCCAGTACCTATGTTGCACGAATTACATAATATTCGTGGTTATTCCAACGGCGAACTGTGAATTTATCATTTTTACTTTAAATAACAATTATTTGTCATACAAAAATAATTCATAAAATATCCAAGCGTAGCAAATGTAAAATTCTTTAAGCTCGACCCAGCTCGAAAACTTTTACAAAATAAAAAAGCTCGATTCATCCTTGGTTGTATTATTTTAAAAGTCCGGCCCGGTTCAGCCTGACAAGTTCTACAATAAAAAATCCCGGTCCGACCTAGTCTGAAACGTTTTACGAAGAAAAGTCCGATCTAGCCCACATTGTTTTTTTTAAGGCCCGGCCCGGTCCAGTCTCAGTACAGGTCGGACTTTTTAAGGACCTCGTTGGGAAGGCCCGTTCCTTGCAGATCTTTAGTATACACTGATAAACAACAGTAAATATCCAAAATTAAAATATCATTTCTATATTTATTATATGTATTAATCTGTAACAACACAAAAGGTCAGCAAAACATTATAACCAAATACATTATAATATTATATTATAGAAAACTGTTGGTAGCAGAAACAAGTAACGGTGAAAAAATTATGGATGGGAAGTCCATGCGTCATGTAATAATAATAAACTATCGGAAGTTGGAAAATGATGACCTCTACCAGATTTTTCGATATGACAAATGTTAGTATATTTGATTAAAAAACCGATATTAATTATAAATGTCTATAATGTAAGGCGTACAATGAGTAGCGATCCGTAATAATATCTGACGACAGCACCATAGCGACGTGACGTGACCAAAACTAGGTGAACGTATTTTTATGACCTAAACATGGGATGACACCACTACTCAGGTGACATCGAAAACAACTGATAACATCGCACCTAATGAATAATAACGCGCTCGATACGCTCGTGTACAATTTTTGTTGGCGTACGTTCGACGGACGAACGCGTGTTGTGCATTGGACAGATCCAGGCCCGGATTATGGGGGGGAAGAGGGGTCGCGTCCCCAGGGCCCATAATGTTATGGGGCCCCTAGACAAAAATTGAGTATTTTAAATATCATTTTCACAAAAAATTAAGTCATTTCAAAAATTTAATAATTATTTTGGTTAAAATAACTTATGGACATTTAAAATATTATATTATGTGTAATAATTTACAATTTTTGTTTTTAAATGTTTTTCATCTGTTACATATCTATACAATTTAAAAATATTTTAGATTATTTATTTTGTTAAACTGTTGGTGCCTTAATGGGGCCCATTTTAACTATTTGCCCCAGGGCCCATTGCTCTATAAATCCGGGCCTGGACAGATCACACGCTGTTATTTTTTATCCATCAAACCGACTCTTGAAATCCGTATCGACTGTGCCCACACACATCGTACGTATAGAAATATATTGCTAAGGCATTACACAATGAACGTGGTCATGGCGGGGTATGGGAGGGAGGGGTAGCATAAATCTTTGCATTGTACCGCGCGCCGACCTCGCTTTTGTTGACCTATTGAGCCAAAAAGGCTTTTGTGAGCCTGTGAAATATACGTATGCATATTATATATATATAATATACGTATGCATATTATATATACATATATATATATATATATATATATATATATATATATATATATATATATATATATATATATATATATATTTATATGCGTACACTGAACTGGTACTGTCTACGCGTGCACGACGTGTTTTCGGATTGCCATTAGTTTTCTGCCTCGGCTCTCCCGGATATAAAATGAACGAAACAATAGTCATCGTATATTGTAATAATATGCCTACGCGCACTGAAATCGAAATATAATAAACACAAGACCGAACTATTCATAATAATATATGTCATATATGACATGATGGGTATAAGAATTTTTATTACGCGCGCGCGCTCGCGATATTTGTCGTCAACACGCCAAGTGCATATACGCGGACGTATGAGAGTGGTGATAATAAAAAATAATGAAAAATACGCGTTTCGAATTCAATTCCGCGTACTCGGTATAATAACACAAACATGAATATTTTATTGTTATATACTGGATGATATGTGATCGTTATTATATTTTCGTGCTAAAAACGTCGAGTAACATTAAAAGCGCGTAGTTTTTTAATTTTTTTTTATTTATTTATAAATTTTAGAATTTCAAACATCAAGCCATGAATTCACGAAAAGTATGAATGTGTAATAAAAAAAAAAAAAAATTAAGGAGTCGGGTAGCAGGCATAGTGCTATATAGTTGAAATATTTTCTAACGAATGATGATTTTCATTCAATATATTATTATTATAACATTTTTTTATTTTCCGACCGAGTAAAGTGGAGGTGTAGGACAAGGGTGGCCGACCCCAAATAGTTGGGAGGAAGGCGAAGTAGAAGAAGAAGAAGACATTTTTTTATTTTCCGTGCAATGATTAATAATATGTTATCGTTCTCTTTATTGTTTCTATTTGGAGTTTTTATAGTTTTTTTTTTAAACGGTTTGATTTACTTTCACCTACGGAAAACACGAAACACAAAAATTTATTCCACGCTAGATAAACATAGTTACAATCTTACATGTGACTTCCTGCATGTGTTGCATCCGTAATATATTTTTATTTAATAACAAATTATCATTTTTTTTTTTTTTAATTTGATACTTAATCTAGTTATAGATAGTTTTACACCAATATTAACGTTAACAACACAACATTGTTTTGACTTTCTGAGTAGCTTTGTTATATGCATTTGTAAAACGAGTACAGCATGACACATGATTAATAAGGCGTTTTCTAATACAAGAAAATTTTAAAGTTAATCTTATAAAATTACCGAAAGAATACTATAAAATAGCGAATGTTTTCGTGACGAAAAAACTAACAAATACGATGGCCGTAAATGAAATGTTATACAATCTACCACCTATACATTTTACCATCGTATATTATTATTTTTAGTAGTTAAATGGAATTTATACTAAATCGTTATAATTTTGTGTGTTTTACAACCAGTCGTGAATGTATACGTGAAATCTTTGCATACACAATTATATATGTGATGAATAAAACATATTGACGAACGCGAACGGAGAAATAGAAAAAAATAAGAACACACACATTCCGTTCGTCTGCAAAGAATAAATAATTGAATATACGAGTTATGTCCCTTACTGTCCCTTAATGTATAAAAACGCGAAAGACACGAGTATTTATACACAAAAAAAAGTAAAAGTACTCCAAAGAGAAATAATTTGATTTAAAATCTCATTGCGTGTTCGTTGTACTAGACGTTTTATCATGTATTCTAAAATAAGCGAATTCATATAAATTCATCACGTATATCATATATATATATATATATATATATATATATATATATATATATTTGAAAAAAAGACTATCACCGTAGATAATGTGCTTATATGCATATAATAATATTTCATAATTCTTACACTGCAATGAAACCAACGCACAATACGTAATATTGCAATATGTTAAGTATGTGATACTTTTATTTTATTTTTACTGCAATATTTTCATCGACTACGATTGGATGTACATTATTTTTCTTATTATTATTTTTTTTTTAATTTAATATTACTATAATTATTATTTTTTTGTAAAACATATAGGATTGCGAACCATATAATAACCTAACCTAACCTAACATAACCTTATAATTACCAGCATTGATTATATAAAACTATAAACTGGTGTTGAAAAAAAAAAATATAATAATCGACTTTATCGAGTAAGTTAAACAAATAATATAGTCAAATTGTATAGCTGATGCGAAAGAAACCAAAGAGGCAATGGCAAAAATGTGAATGTCTGGATTGTATAAAATATAACACACAGTTTACGTATTTCAATTGGACGTGACTTTATTAGTTTGCAAAAGAACGCGAGGACCAATGAAAAACACATAAAGACAAACACACATAGGCGTGCGAAGACTTTAAGTTAATAATAACTTAAATTTATTATAAATTTAAATTATAATTTAATTATTATAATTAAATTATATTAATTTAACTTAAATAATAAGTTCGGAATATGCCCGAGAAAAATTAACTAATTACGTTAGTGGGAGGGGAAAATGTTCCCCTCCCACCAATCAACATTTATTAACTTTCAATACTAGATCATACAAAATAATTTTCAATTCTATAGTTCATAGGTTTTCAGCCTTTTGAAGTTTATGCCCCCTTTCAAAATATTTATGAGATCACGTCCACGTCACTACTTCAATAATAAAGTATAATGATTATACATACAATTAAATGATCAAGATTTCATAAAATGTTAGTAAATTTATTTCTAAAGGAAAGAATATTATTCAAATTTCAAATGTTTAAAACAAAATGTTTTACATTAACTTTGTTAAACGTTAAACATAAATTAATTATATGAATATTAAATTAAATATATTTAATAATATATATATATATATATATATATATATTGGTTATATTCATTATAAATTAAATACAATCAATAAATTATTGATTATTGAAAGCATTTGGCACTGTTGAATTTAAATAAATTTGTTAATATTTGGCGACAACTGATAATACGTATAAATAATTGATAGTTTGCATAAATAAAAGATAATTTGACTTCTCAATAATGCCCGATTTAAATAAATAATCAGATATAATGTTATCATGTTTTATGGTTTTTTAAAAACGTTTACGCATAGGCGAGTAACGTAACGTAACCTAACCTAAGAGCGCCTCCTTAGGGGAGTGTGTTCTTCCAAGTTGAGAATCATTACTAAGTAGTTTTAAATTAGTTTTCATTTTCATATCAATTGATTAAGTATTTGTACACTTCAAAAAAGTGTATATAACTATTTTGTTTATAATTATCCTGCTTCATTCTTATTAGTAGAAGTATTACAACAGAATCAAATAGACAACGAAAGAATATAAAATTATTTATAAATCCGAATTTATACGGTTTTTTCAATTGAAGAGAACCGTCAAGTTACGGTCTCGTATCGTGTTCTGTAGTTTGTAAGAAAAAAAAAATTGTTTAGGTACGGTTTTAGTTTGTCACTAAATTATGTACTCTGGCAAGCCCAAGGGAGTTTTTTGAAGTTCGCTAATTGAAAACCGAGGACGTCAGTTATCGCGTTTACCTTTATGATAGAAAATCATCGTTCCGGCACAATATTTATACCTGAATATACTCGTCAACGGCATAACAACTATGCAGAAAACCATAGAGGTATCTTGCATAATACTGTAGTATACGTGTGGTTCCGTACCACACTAATAATCGCTTTTAATAACTATAAATAATATAATGTACAATAAAGCCAACACGGACGTACTATTACGGTACAAAAGCACTCTCATGCACTCATATATATATATATATATATATATATATTTCATTACAACAAAATATTGTGTAATATATATATATAGTAATAAAAATACGTGGTGGTGGTACCGACGCTATAGTGTACTCACGCACATTATTACAAATCGATAACAATTGTCAATTAGTGCGGTAATATTTACAATTATTTTTATACTATTGGAAGGTAAACATATGACTGTTTCTATGTGTGTGTGTGTGTGTGTGTGTGTGTGTATATCTTACAAACTGAGTTTGCGGGGTTATTATACAGACAGTGTTATGCGGTTGGGTTGTACCGGTCGGCGGTGAAGTGAAACGCGATAAATTACGAACAGTCGGTAAAACGGTAGCACACGCATTACCGTTACGGAGAGCAAATACTACTACTACGATACGTTAACGATGGACAAAGTTCTGGGTGAAGAAAATTCCCGCTTCACGTGAAAATAATTAACTTCTCGACCGAGTGAACGAACAATACATATAGTACAAAAAGATCATTTCACCTCGTGACGCGTTGTAGTTAAGAGTAGGAGTTGGGAATTCCTCGCGCAATGGGTTGACGTGTGTAGATGACGGGATACCAAAAAAAGAATGAAGAGGTGGCCCATGTTGTCGTGTTCTACTAGATCTGTAGTAAAACGTGGTTTCAGGTTGCAGTTGCGTAGGTTCTGAGAGTAAAAATCGTTCTGAAGTAGTGAACACCTACATAGATTTTGTCAAAAATGTATTCTCCGATTATATAAATATACCATTTTTAGATTCTGAACGGAATGATGGAATCTATTGGTTTTACAATGATGTCTTTTTTTTAAATTTTTTTATTTTTTTTTTTTGTGTCTGACGACACCTTTTTTGACAGTAAAAATGCTTCGATTTGCTTATGCAGCAACTTTTCTGAAAGGAAAGTGAATGTAGATGGTACTTTTGGCTAGTCTAAAATCCAACTTTTCAATACTTTTTAAAAAAATCGAAAAAAAACGATAAAAAAATTACGAAAAAACTGGAAATTTTACGCAAAATCACGTTTTTACAAATTACATTTTTTTTAAATGCTCTAACTCAAAAACCAAAAATCGCAACAATTTGAAATTTTCACCAAATATTTATAGTGACGTTTTCTATACATGGTTAGTTTTCAAAGTATTTTGACATATTTTGACTTATTTATAGATAGTTTAAATTTTCGATTTTTGTAAAATTTTTGTTTTTAAACATCTATAAAGTTTAATTGGTAGACCGAAAACTCTTGAAAATTGAATACAAGGTTTATAATAAGTTAAACTTATCGTAACTAAAAAATGTCGGTGATCGGTTAACTCAATTTTTTTAATAAGTCCTTAAAGCTCAAATTTGTAAAAAATATTTAAAAATTACGATAATTTGCAAGTTATAATTCATTTAATTTTTTCTGTTCATACTTAAGGTTCAAAACTTAAACACTAGGTTATCTTTAAGCTACTCTTCAAAAATTTTTAAAAAAACTTCTACCGGACTTAGACGAAAAAATTATATGACTGTTTGAAATTTAAATATTTACGAAATTGCATAAAATAGCGATTTATTCTCAAACGATTTTAAATATTTGTTTTAATTCAAAAAGTATAAGTCGCAGATTTTTTAAATTTTTACCAGCTGTTAAGATTGGCATTTTCTTTATATCATATTTTTTTCAAAATATTATATCGATTTTTTTACATTTTTTTTTTTTTTTTTATAATCGGTGATAAAAAAAATTTGGCTTGTACAAAATATACTTAAAAATTTAATAGAAGATTTCACAGAAGTAGTTCCTATTGTCATTCAAAAATTATTAAAATCCATAGTCACAATTTTTTTTTATAAGCGTTTGAACAGCGAATATTGACATAAAATTACATGTAAAATATAATATTATGTATAATATTCTAGACTGACAATCTATGTCACTGTATGCAACTGCCAACCCATCCTAATTGAAAAATATATTTATCGTTTCAAAATAAAATATACTTTTTACAATATTTATAAATAACAATGTATTATATCCTAGACAAACATATTAACTCCGTTCAGAATCGTTATTCGTATACAATGATATCTATCACTGCATTCAAATTTAACAAATCCATTGTAATAATGACCTATCCCATAAACGAGGTGCACTCCACCCCCAACTGTACAGCAGAGCGAGGCCCATCCGGTTTTTTTTTTTTTGAGAGGTAAATCTAAGTAGTGTAATACTTTTAGTTAATGTGGAAATTTATGATTTTGTATGAAAACGAAGAGTTATACATAATAAAATATTTCAGAGGGAAACGCAAGAGTACGACTAAAATATGTCAACTAATAGGGTGGTGTAATTGTATATGAGATGGTATGAGTATGTCTATATGTGTTTAAAGAATACACGGTTGACAAGAAGGACTTGGTCCAACGACATGGTTCACCGACATCTTAACCTAACCTATTACTCGGCCGTAATCCCTTATAGTTGTATTATACGATATAGTACACAAGGCTCGTTTTATGTCCAGACACACACAACGAATCTCTCGCATTCTGTTATGCTGATATTCTATTCAACGTGCTCACCCGAGTAACACTAGATTAGTTCTTGTACATCATGTATTCTCGTATACGTTAATAAATTTATATGAAATTACGACGTGTGTATACATATAAATAAATATGTACAAAATCAACGGTGATGTGTTATTACTATATTATTATTGTACTAACGCTATCGCGCTGATCATACACGACCGACGTACTCGGATACAAGGAATATCTTCCCCAAAGGTTAACATAGAAGATAACGCTGTTGGTTCATAATTTACTATAATTTATACTATTCTAATCTTGTATTTACAAATTTCATAAAAAAATTATTCGTAAGAAAGCATATAATAATATATTTGTAGAAAGTATAGATTTAACATTTAGTTTTTCTCGATGATACGATGATTTATAATTCTCTTAAAATTAATATAGAGTAATTAAAAAGGTAAATAAGGTAAAACAATCAAGATTTATACTAAATTAAAAATGTTACATAATTTTACTTAATAACTTCTATACCGTAATTCTAAATTTAAACGATTGTAAATACAATTAATTAATATCTTTATAGAAAAATACATTCGTTTTCCTAACAAACGTTCACGATGAACTAATACTCGATCGCGGGTATCTCAAATATAGGAAATTATAATTTTTACAACTATAGCCAATGTATATGAATAGTAAAAAAAAATATTTAAAATAAAAAAAACACATTTTATAGGTCCTGTATATATAAATCGATTATAACTTTTGACACGATTATCGTAGTTTAATAAAATAATCATACAACTTGTACAATAAATAATATTCCTATTTTTGGGAAAATGAAGAATTTAGCTGTCCAAAACATGCAGAAAATAAACTATTAAATATTTCTAAAATGTATGTGTGTATACATATAACTCAAAGTTGAGAGCTGATTTACAATGTGTTTTGATCATAATATGTTTTTATTTCAAATAAAAAAATGTATACAAGACCCGTCTATAAATTTATAACTTTTATGTTAATTAATGCAGGAGATTAATTTTAATTTTACGAATATCATACCCATCCAATGGTGACTATGTTATAATAAATCAGTTATTCAAATGATTGATAATCGTTATCCTCATAATCTTTCCTGCAACCTGTATAAATTATATTTTAATGAAATTATTCATAATTTTATGTTAGGTTCATACGAAAATCACGGTACATTTAAAAATTTGACGTAATCAGTTAGCTCTTTTTTAAAAAAAAAAAACTATGTCATTTTCTTTATACCTAATAAACGTAAGCTCCGTTGTTTTGTTACTCATATATAAAATACAATTAACAATATCAAAATGTCACTACACAATTTATCTTTGTCGATACACATCTCTGTATATAAGCGTCGGGCAATGATTTTTCGAACTAATTTGTATTAAATCGTGACCGTCTAGGGTGAAAGCAAAAACGAACATTTATATTTTATTGTGTAGTCGTACTAAATTCAGCATTATGTACGCGTTTATCAAATATTTTTACGGACGTTATTTTATATATGAAAACAAAATAGGTGAACGCATATGTATATTATAATTGTGACGTGTCGTACAAGCGTATGAGTCAAGCTGCTTTTTATGCGACCGAAAGTCTGTTTTTGTGTTTATTTTTCACACACACACACACACACACACACACACACACACACACACACACACACACACACCACACATACACACAAACTATAGTGAACACTTCATTTAAATTGGATTTTTAGCGAGTCAATGGTGTTGGCTCGAATAATCTGTCCACCACTACAATACGCCATTACATATTATTATTTTATAAACATGAAGAAGAGCGCGTATGATATGTATTGTAATAGGTACCGTCTAATAATAATACAGCGTGCCATATTAGTGAATTAATCTAACCCAACATCGGTACTAAAGCATTTTTCATTTTTTTTATTTTTTATTTTTTTACACCATGAAAAGCGAGAAATAAAACACTTTACGGCGAGTTTTTAATTTGCCTATCAGTTGCAGTGGACTGAGATAAAGGTATACAGAAACCACTCCAAATTCCTGTTGCCCCTCTCCCGACAGCTCTTTCTCTTAGCGCATACATATATACAACAATATATCCTTATGCAACTATAAGGCAGCAAACAAAGGGTATTGTTTATTTGCTTGCGAATAACAAGAATTAAACACCTACCCGGACCACAGAACGAATTCGATGTTGTCTCCGTGCTTCTCTTTCATCGCCTTCAGGGCTGACTGGACTAGAGTCCACGGAGAGTCGCATCCATAATCGCCCAGCCTACCGCTGCCGGTCGTTAGGCTGGGCCGATCCATGTCCAACATTTCCTGGTCAACCACAGACCGCTTGCAACCTGCGAAACCAAATTCATTAGATGTTAATTCAAGTATAGTACTTTTTATTCACCTAAAAAGTCAAACAATTGCAATAGTTATTTGAAATAATTAACAATAGATAATATTCAATTTAATTATGTTACGTGGAAGTCAAGTTACTGGATATAAATTACATAAAGCATTTAGGCACAAAATACAAGGGAAATTAAACTCCAAGATATAATTTCAGTAAAGTAAATCAAGTAAGGAATGAGGAGCTTACAGAAATTCAGCCCTTTCAAAACCATTAATTTGAGACTGAAATTCTTCCCCCAATTTTTTTATTTTATTAAGTGATGAATATTATGAGAAATGATCTATGGGTTAGTATGATAACTACCCACATTATTTCAAAGCATCACTGTCAATACCTGGAAAAATAACAACCCCTTCAAATCTATATCAACCATTTCATCAGTATCCAGTCAGTCTGAGTACTGAAACAGAATATATGCATTGTTCAAAGTAGACACGAGAGAGAATTAAATTTATTTATTTATTATTTCACAGTTAAATGTCTTCTTTAGAAGTACGTTAGTATTTTCGTTTATTATCTATATTGTATAATGCCGATCTGATGCCCATAATGTGTTAGATGCGTTTTTTTTCAAAATCACTATTATATAATAGTAATATAAATTCTTGGTACTAGGATATAGTTAAAGAAAACATTAATTATTTTTTATGTACCTACTCTGTTATATGCTGCTATTCAGTAATTTAATTGGTTGGTTAGTTTTATTAAATGAGTTTAGTTTTAATAATATTTTTTATAATTGACTGTTGTACGTGTCACAAATAACATACGGTATGGAGTGTGTGACCAAGTGATAATTTTTATTTTATGATTCCATTCAGATAATTTGTCTCTTTTTTTTTTTATTTTAATTTAAATATTGTTATATCACAAAAAAATTACTGATACAAACGAGTTTA
Organism: Sipha maydis; assembly: GCA_034509805.1. Taxonomy (NCBI): domain Eukaryota; kingdom Metazoa; phylum Arthropoda; class Insecta; order Hemiptera; family Aphididae; genus Sipha; species Sipha maydis. The sequence goes on along the minus strand of JASXSY010002280.1, from coordinate 2,260 downwards.
GGAGCTCTGTGGGTGACATCACGCTCTATGCCATGCCACGGCAGTACACTCATACGATATTTTGACGACTGTTGATTTATAGTGCAAGCTACTATAATTTTATTATATATTATATTATTATAATATTTAGGTACAGCTACTAATATGAAATGAAAAAAAATTATATGAATGACATTTTTTGAAAAAAAAACAAATTCGGGTGTGCATACAAATATTCGAACATGAACATGATATGATTTTAATTTAAAAACACATACAATAATTTGTATAATTGTTATAATTATTATAATTTAATACGCAAAAACTATAAATATTATTTTTTTGTCTTATCATCATCACGACAGCTTTATATTTTATTTTTATGCACAAACTCATTCGACTTCACCGCAATATAATTATCGAGTATTTTTATTATTTTGATGATCATAGATTATTATTCGAGAAAAAGGAACAAAAGTTTTTAAACTCCCACACAAGGTTGAAAATAATAATTTTCTGATAATTTAAAAATTCCGTGGGCAATTTGATACACAAACAACCACATTGACGATGCAGTTGGCAAATGAGATAGAAATAATAATATTATTCAAACAAATATAGTTTATTTAACTGACCCCGTTATCCTATGGGGTCGATATGGACCACCGTTGAGATATAACGCCAATCCATTGTAAAATTCGTTAGGGAAAAAAGTGGTGAGTCGAAATTATTTTCTTGGCTTTAAGCCCGATTTTTAAGGCACCGCTGACTGCAGTGTATTCATTTTAAATTTATAGTTCTTAAGCAGTTACGGTTTCTACTCAAGTTCATTTATTATTAATTTACTTTAGTTTTTTTGTCTCCAATAGAAAATCAAAAAATAATGCACTATAAAATTATTAAATTGTATTTTAAAGACATCGTGAAACTAAAACACTAAACTTTACCATTGATATTTTTATCGATGAAGTTGATTATACAATTTTAAATTACACTTAAGCTTTCAATTATTTCTATATCAACTGCACAATATATGACATAGAGAATTGATTTTTGTTTAAATTGCAAATTAAAAAACTTTTACATGGAAAATATTAACTAATCACGCATCATTATTTTGTATTTTGTACGATTCATTAAAGAAAAAAAAAAAATTAATTAAATTTTTCATATAATAAGGTTCTCGGAAAGAAAACTGCCCATTTAATTTAATTTTACATATTTCTGATGGCATTTTTTTTAATAATTTTATTTACAACAAAATAACCGACACTATTTTTTTCATCACTATATTTAGATTGCAAGCACAATATAACATATGATACTTGGACGTTTTTTACCTTAAACAACTCCAATTCACATGGATGCTATTAGTTTTATATTAAAATAAACTAAAATTTGGAAAAAAAATTACTCAAAATGGCATTATCGCTTTTTACTATACCTAGTAAACTTTATTTATTATGAACGTTACATTCACACGTATTTATAATTCTAGCTGAATCGTCCTTGCTTGAAACGCTTTGTTACTAAAATAAAGTAAGTGCGTGTGTGTTTGTCTCGAAAACTTTTTGGCATTATAAATTGTATGTAAATTCTTAAATATAGAGCTTTGTCAGCATACATATCCGTAGATCAAAATTCAATAAATTGCCTCATTATACAATTATCAAAGGAAAAGGTATTTTACACAGACAGTTAAGTATATATTTTATACACGTAAAAAAAACTGTTTGAAAATGTATTGATATTGGTTGTCGGTGAATAGTAATGTTGAATGACTTTTTTTTTTTTTGTTTGTGATGTCAAAAAACGAGAAGAAATAAAATCATCGCTGCAGATAATTTGTATTAATTAGATTTAGCACAAAATGGTGGCCTTTTTTTTTCGTAAAAACGTAGTTGGTCATGATTAATTAAAATAAATTCGACGTAAATGAAGAAAGAAAAAGAAGCTACAAAAATCTAATAACATAACATTAATATCTATTGTGTCGTAAACACTTGTATAACTTCTATAGACTTTATTTTATAAAAATTATTATGATAGTCATTGTTTTGAACATGAAAGCTTAAAAAGATAATAATATTAAGATTATAATTCAAAGGTCTTATAAAAAATCTCTTTTAGGTTGCATATTGAAATACTTTAAAAATAAAAAAAAATTTAAAAAAAAGTTCCCATCATGAAAAAAAAAAAACTCAAACATAAATTTCAGTTAAATAAGATGCATAGCTACATTAGTATGTACATAGTACATAAGTTACATAGCTTGTTATTA
>JASXSY010002279.1:0-57776 GCA_034509805.1 Sipha maydis | reverse complement strand
GTGCCATTATTCAAATTAAATTTAGGCATGTAGAATAAATCCAAATTTCTTATATTCTTACCAGGTATTCAGAAACTAATTTAATTTTAAAGTATCCAGGCAGTCTATAAAGCCATATGAAATATTCCAAACAAACATTATATCGATTGAATCACATCCAATGGACAGTGAATATAAAACAGAACTCCTGAAAAAAACTAGAAGGTAATTTACCAATTATAGAAGATCTGGGAAGTCACACTTCGCAGGTGGGTTCCCCATTAATATCATACCAGCTCACCATATTATCCTTATAATTTGCCCCCACCCTTCTATTCCTATTTTTGGTTTATTACATATTTAAATACAAATTAAATAGGAATAATTATATTATACTATATGTTCATTTTTCTAATTAAATTTTATGTTACGAAAAGTTTATAAAAATAAATAATGTGTACCTCTATAAATTAAAATAATTATAACTGGGCCTGTCCTACATTTTAATCCTGGGTACGCCTCTAGTATTTATGCTCTTTAAATTTATCATATATGCTCTAAAAATATGCTCTTCTTCATTAAAAACTTTAAAATACAAATTTACTTATTATTTTTATTTATTTTTCTTTAACTGGCCTTTAAAAAAAAAAAATTAAAATTGTACATATAAATATAATATAATGTATTTATGCAATGGGCACTTAATTTTTTCTTAAGAAATAGTTTAATTTTTATTATTATTATCATATAATATTATTGGATTTGTTTGATTTTATAAATACCTACAACGTAGGAATAAAATAAATGTAAAAGGCAGCGTAAGATTAATTAATCAACATGGAGCTCAGTATTGATGTTCTCATTCATTCAATACAACATAAACTGTCTCATTAAATTATTAATTTATATTCATTATAATTAATAAGAACAAATATTTTACATTATATTATTTTTCGAGCATTAAATGTTTATGTATTAATGTAGTTTAAATTAATAAAATTAATCATAAAGAAAAGCTTCATATATATAAAAAGGTTAAGAAATCAAATGTTCATACAAACATTTTTCAAAATTTATGATACGCAAATATAAAAAGGTTGGAAACCATTGATGTATACAATGATTTTTATTTACAAGAACTTCAGGCTAGGTTTAATTGAAGTAATGTCCAATTCCAACATGAGAAAGTGACTTGATAGTTATAATTATTTTAATTGAATTAACATAAATTGTAAATCATTGCAAATTAATACTAGATAGATATTCCAACTGTTATTATTTAAATAATTTTAATCACTATTAAAAAGCTTATTTTATTCTGATGGATAAAACAAAACAAGATATTTTTTATACTTTCTTTTGATAGATAATTTATTGTTATCACTGGATAATTATTGTTTAAAAACCTCAAATTTATAAGAAACATTTTAATTACATATTTTCAGGTATAATACTACAAAACTACTCCAAACTAATTCAAAATTAATAATAAAAATTAAAAGTGTTAACTTATCTTGTCATAAGAATGAAACAATGAAATAAAAATATTAAAAATATGTACTTATTAACTAAATAACAGATTGTCTCATTTTAACATAAAATATATTATCTATTTCAAGTTTGATATCTTGTTTTAATTTTTCATTTTTTATGTTTCGAAGCCTCTGTGTCACATATTTCCCATAATCTGAATCTTCTTGTAGATCAATTCCATCAACATTTTCACTAGACACATTTGTCAATGGCAAATTTAAAAAATTACCATCATTTAATGGAAATTCATTTGTTGGTGTTCTATTATCAATTGGTTCTGGTACTAATTTCCTTTTAAGAAAATCAAATGTCTAAAAATAAATAAAAGTGTAAAGACATACTCTATCCTTAATTGGTCATTATTATTTAATAAATTTAAATATAAAATAATTTGTACATTATTTTATATTATAATAAATAAATGATTTGGGCACCTCAAGTATGATATTTTGTTTAACAGTTTTATCTTTTAAGTGTTTAAGTCTCAATGCAATATACTTCCCATATGCTTTATCTTCATCAAATGTTTCCTTAGTTTTAAAATGTTCTGATACATGGGTCGATAGTGGTACAGTTGATAGACTAGAAATCGATGCAACTTCATCGTGTAGTTCCATATCAATGTCATCTGATATTATTTCAGTTTTAATTTGAGTAAGTGGCTAAAAGAAAACATAAATTATTCAAATAATAAGCTTAAAGAGTTAGAGGTCAAGGTGGTCATCAAAATTGAAATAAGTAATTAATTGTGAATATTGACAAGTCAATTATATTGTATGATATAAAAACAATACAATACATTTGCAATAAATATCAAAAAAATAAGTACTTAAAGAGAAAAAATGTTAAAAAAAAAAAAAAAAAAAAAACTATGAAAATATGAATATTACTACAATTCAAAATTTTTTTAGTAAATTCTATTATCAATAGCAGCATTTTCAACCTGGAAGGGACAAGTGATAAAATGTCAGGAGGTGTGCACCTTTTTAAAAAGCAACTAAATATAAAAACATTATTTATGGTTTTTATTTTGGTATTGAAACATTATTAAGACACAATTAATTGAATAAATTAGTGCTAACCTTTCATTAATTTGTATCTTAATAATAATAAATTTAAAATTTAGTATCTTAGAAAGTGAATACAATATTATTTGTTTTAATAATTTTCAATAATATTAATTTTTTTCTAACAAATAAATTCATTAAATATCCAAAACAATTTAATTGATTTTCATATTATCATATTCATCCAATAACAAACGAAGGCATGATTTATATTGGTATAAATTAGTCCGAAAATTGCAGAATTAATATCCAAGCAGAAAATTAGCTGCTTGAAAAAATGGTATATTTTAAATACTTAGGCAGCTAAATTAACAAAGGTAGATACATCATGGAAATAAAATCCAGAATTGCATGGCAGTCAGTCTTCACAAATAAAATAACTTTTTTATGCTCCAACAGTATATTTATTTGGAAGAGGAAATTCTTCATAAAATTATATATAAGGTATATGGCACTATTTCATAAATTACATTTACAAAACCTAGATACTAAATAAGGCATTACAATGAATCATTGATAGCTTTTAAATGTGGTATTGGAGAAGAATGCTGAGAAGTTGGATAGAACCAACAAAAACATAATTATTGAAATAAATAAACGCAGAAAATGAACTTAAAACCATCAAAGATAATGGAACATAAATTGGTCATATATTGAGGTACAAAATGAAGTAGTTTATAAATAATGGAAAGGAAAATTGAAGGTAAGAGAAACAGAGGACATCCGAGAACTTCATTTGTCGAGAAAATGATCTCCAATGCTGGACTGTCAAGCTACATAGAACTAAAGAGATTAGTTAAAAACAGGGATTAGTGGAAAGAGTTTAATTGTGGAACCAACCATAAGGTGAATACAAGAAAAGAAAATATATTTAATAGAATATAGAAATATACAGTGTACTCTCGATTACCCGTAGAATAGGGTGGCATGACATTGACGGATTAACAAATTCCGCGGATAATCTGCAAAATTACATTTTATAATAAAAATAAATTGGAAATTGAAATTTATTATTTCCATAAATAAAAATAATTATTATTAAAAAAAGTATGTATTAATATTAAACAAGCGTATTGTATTTTACATTGTTATCAAGTAATCAGCTATCACAAATTCACAACCCAATTAAACCAATAATGATTTACAATATCAAGATATATATATTTTTAGATTCTGAACGGAGTGAAGAATGTATTGATTTTACAATGATGTGTGTTTTTTTTTTTTTTTTTTTTTTTTTTTTTGTGTCTGTCGACACGTTTTGGGGCAGTAAAAATGCTTCGATTGCCTTATGTAGCAACTTTTCTGAAAGGAAAGTGAATTTGGTACTTTGGGGGGTCAAAAGTTAAAAATTTCCAATATTTTTTAAATGCGACGGGAAAAACCATAAAAAAATTTGGGAAAAACGGGAGTTTTTACGCAAAACCAGTTTTTGACATAATCAAATTTTTTATTTTGCTATAACTCAAAAACTAATCGATGTAAATACTTGAAATTTTCACCAAATGTTTAGATTAGCGTTCTCTATACACCATTAAATTTTCAAAGTATTTTGACTTTTATGAAGCTATTTATAGACAATTGAAATTTTCAATATTTTTAAGTATTTTTTTTTTAAATAACGATAAAATTTTTTTGGCTGCCTAGAAAATCTTGAAAATTTAATACAAGGTTTCTTATAAGTTGTTCCTTAACTGATAAAAAAAAATCTAAAATCGTAAGTCACAATTTTTTTTTATAAGTGCTCAAAGTTACAATTTATACGAAATATGTAAAAATCACGATAATTTGCAAGTTATTTTGTAGATAAAAATTCATAAAATTTTTTCTGTTCATACTTAAGGTTCAAAATTTTAACACGAGGTTATGTATAAGCTACTCTTCAAAAATCTTTAAAAAAATTTCTACCGGAATTAGAGGAAAAAATTTTATGACTGTTTGAAATTTAAATATTTACGAAATTGCATAAAATAGCGATTTATTCTCAAACGATTTTAAATATTTTTTATAATTCAAAAAGTATAAGTCGCAGATTTTTGAAATTTCTACCAGCTGTTAAGATTGGTATTTCCTTTATGTCATATTTTTTTCAAAATATTATATTGATTTTTAAGCCACTTATAGGCATTTAAAATATTCGATTTTTTTACATTTTTTTTTTATAATCGGTGATAAAAAAAATTTGGCTCGTACAAAATACTTGAAAATTTAATAGAAGATTGCACAGAAGTAGTTCTTAAAGTCATTCAAAAATTAATAAAATCCATAGGCACAATTTTTTTTTATAAGCGTTTGAACAGCGAATATTGACAAAAAATTATATGTAAAATATAATATACTGTATTATATTCTAGACTGACAAAGATATCGGTTTTTTTTAAAATGCTCTAACTCAAAAATGAAAAACCGCAACAACTTGAAATTATCATTAAATCTTTATATTGACGTTTTCTATACATGGTTAAAATTTCAAAGTATTTTGACATATTTTGACTTATTTATAGACAATTTAAATTTTGGGTTTTTCTAAATTTTTCGTTTAAAAATAAAATATACTTATATAATATTTATAAATAACATTGTATTATATTCTAGACTAACATATGAACTCCGTTCAGAATCGTTATTCGTATACAATGATATCTATCATTGCATTCAAATTTAACAAATCCATTATAATAATGACCTATCCTATAAGCGAGGTGCACTCCACCCCTAACTGTACAGCAGAGCGAGGCCCATCCGGTTCTTTTTTTTTATAAAACCCATACATTTATTTCTGTTGCCTTTACAATAATTATTTTATACATATATGTAGATGATTCCACAGAAAACAGTGGATAATACGCCACGCAAATAGTTTGTTTGAAGATAATCAAGAATACACTGTATCTGTTAAATTTAAATATTAAACATAATAAATCTTATTAAGGCAAAGGGGAAGGATGTAAAAGTATAAAACAGTATGAAGGGAACATTTACCTCAAATAGTTGAGAAACCTTGATAATATAGTAAACTATGATTTAATAATTTAGTGATTATTTATTTTTTTTAAGTTATAATGAAAACAAAATTTCAATTTTGTCAAAAACCATTAGCCATAACTTTTAACTTTTTTTTTCAACTTTTTGTCATTTTTCAGCAACTATGAAGGAAACTAGAGAAATTTGTAAAATTACTCCCTTCCTAGAACCAGACACTATTTTCTATTAAAAATCTCTTATTATTTTGATGATCGGAGCAATCCTTTAGATTGAAATTGTAAACACTAGTTAAAAAAAAAACTTCATTTTAGATTCTGATAGGAGTGATGGAATCTATTGGTTTTACAATGATGTGTTTTTATTTTATTTTTTTATTTTTGGGTCTCACGACACCTTTTTTGGCAGTAAAAATGCTTCGATTTGCTTAAGTAGCAACTTTTCTGAAAGGAAAGTGAATGTAGATGGTACTTTGGCTAGTCTAAAATCCAACTTTTCAATACTTTTTAAAAAAATCGAAAAAACGATAAAAAAATTACGAAAAAACAGGAAATTTTACGCAAAATCACGTTTTTACAAATTACATTTTTTTTAAATGCTCTAACTCAAAAACCAAAAACCGCAACAACTTGAAATTTTCACCAAATCTTTATATTGACGTTTTCTACACATGGTTAAGTTTTCAAAGTATTTTAACATATTTTGACTTATTTATAGACAATTTAAATTTTCGATTTTTGTAAAATTTTTGATTTTAAACATCTATAAAATTTAATTGGCAGACCGAAAACTCTTGAAAATTTAATACAAGGTTTATAATAAGTTAAACTGATCGTAACTAAAAAATATCGGTGATCGGTTTACTCAAATTTTTTTTATAAGCCAATAATGCTCAAATTTGTATAAAATGTGTAAAAATCACGATAATTTGCAAGTTATTTTGTAGATAAAAATTCCTAAAAATTTTTCTGTTCATACTTAAGGTTCAAAATTTTAACACTAGGTTATCTATAAGCTACTCTTCAAAAATCTTTAAAAAAATTTCTACCGGACTAAGAGGAAAAAATTGTATGACTGTTTGAAATTTAAATATTTACGAAATTGCATAAAATAGCGATTTATTCTCAAACGATTTTAAATATTTGTTATAATTCAAAAAGTATAAGTCTCAGATTTCTACCAGCTGTTAAGATTGGTATTTCCTTTATGTCATATTTTTTTCAAAATATTATATTGATTTTTAAGCCACTTTAGGCATTTAAAATATTCGATTTTTCTACATTTTATTTTTATAATCGGTGATAAAAAAAATTTGGCTCGTAAAAAATACTTGAAAATTTAATAGAAGATTCCACAGAAGTAGTTCTTAATGTCATTCAAAAATTATTAAAATCCATAGGCACAATTATTTTTTATAAGCGTTTGAACAGCGAATATTGACATAAAATTACATGTAAAATATAATATAATGTAGAATGTTCTAGACCGACAAACTATATTGCTGTATGCAACTGCCAACCCATCCTAATTGAAAAATATATTTATCGTTTCAAAATAAAATATACTTTTTACAATGTTTATAAATAACAATGTATTATATCCTAGACAAACATATGAACTCCGTTCAGAATCGTTATTTGTATACAATGATATCTATCATTGCATTCAAATTTAACAAATCCATTATAATAATGACCTATCCTATAAGCGAGGTTCACTCCACTCCTAACTGTACAGCAGAGCGAGGCCCATCCGGTTCTTTTTTTATTTGGAATTTAAAATATAATCACTTTTAAAATTATTTTTCCAAATATTACATATAAACAAAAGAATTTAAACATGGGATTATATACGTATATATATATATTATTTTTATGGTAACAAACGTTTTTGGTTTTTAAGTTGAATTTAATTAAAATTTTTCCATTAGAAGGTAATAATTTAAACAAACAATTTTTAATAACATTTTATGATAAGTTAGTTTTATCTGAAATTGATATTCATTTAGTGACATTATTAGCTACTTTTTTTTTGATTTTATTTTTAATTAAACTGAAAGCCTGAAAAAATGTAATATGATATGAAATTTATAATTGAACATAATGATTTTTAGTTATAAAGCATTAATGTTAAAATAAAACCTACTTCTTTATGCAAGTGTAAATCACATGTAAACATAAATAAATTGACACAATTCATTTCTTCATGTTTCTTCATATCAACATTTGTCTTTGTCTGATTCAGCTCAGTTGGTTGTATAACCAAAGAATTACTAGGAGTTACATCATGAATTTTCACTGGCTAAAATCATAGAATTACAATTTGTAGAAAAAAAATTATGAATTAAAAGCTTAACAAATGCATACTACCTCACAAGAAATATTCTTATTTACTTTATTATTAAATTGGCAACTATCCTTATTTTTTAAAATATCCATACAATTCATATTTTCTTGTTTCTTATTTTCAACATTTGTCTGATACAACACGGTTGATGGTGTACTTATAGAATAACTGGAAGTTGATGAAATTTCCTAAAGTAATAAAATCAGTATAAAGGAAACTAATTATAAATAATAAGAAAATAAAATAAGTACATTATAAGTTCTCAAATTCATCTCATATTTATTTTGATCAATATCCTTATCTTCTGGTGGTAAGGTGTTTTTCATAACTAAACTACTTTCCTTATTTAAAAGTGAAGCTTTTTGTATTAAATTACTACTAACATTGCTTTTAATGTTTTTAACAGGACATTCTAAAAAAAAAAAAATTGTCACACAATATTTAGAATAGAATTGGTTTCCAAATAATAAAAATTCTAAACAAACAAAATATAAATTCTAAATATTTAACCTTTTAGTAGTCGCATTCTTAGAAAAAATTATTTTATTTACTTATAGTTATCGATAGGATCTCTGTTATGCCTACACTATATATTTATAAACATAGTGCAATAGTTATACATTTTATGTATACACGTGGAGTCACTAATAATAAGTCATCAAGTATTAGAGCAAATTATTGGATGCCAGTGCAGCAATAACAACACAGTGCAATCTGCCCTAAAATTGTTTTATTGAAAATAAAATAGAGATGTTATAATGTGAAAGTTGTTCTACAAAAAAATGTTTTATTGACATTGCAGCACTACTGCCAGCTAGATTTTTAAAGATGAGACCTATAGGAGGTTAACTTTTTTGACATATTTTATACTTATCAATAATATATGAACTAAATGGGAGTTTAACAATATTAAATAAAAAATAAAATAATATATTAATCAAGGCTAGTGAGTGGGAGGTTTCTACCCAATATTACTATTTATTAATTTTTTTTTTTTTTTTTTGATTAGACCTTATAGAATCAACTGCACATTACAGTTAATTGGACTGCCTTCTCAAAATCCCTAGATGATAACATTATATGGATTGATTCAATAGCAAACAATTATAAAAACTTCATTGGTATGATCAAGGAACTTCAACACGTTATATTCCCAGAGGCTACAGACATAAGTATATTCCTGCTGGAATGACAAAAGCAACTAACTGTAAACAGAATATCAAAGGAATGACGAATCAGAAACTTCGGATAAACTCTTAGGATCGCTAGCTAAAGGACACAAAAACCAATGAATTGAAACTATAAAATTTCTAGATTTTAAACACTCTAGTAGAAAAGCTTCGAATGTACTGTGCAGACTAGATCCTAGCCAGAACCAGTGGCAGTGAACCCGAAATAAAATCTAATGTATTTGTAAATAGACTAATAGAAAAGTCATTAATAACTTTAAACCCACATATTTTATCAAATTAATTTATGTAATTTAATATAAAGTATTAAAAATAAATATAATTATTAATTTCATTTCATTACTTGAAGTGCTACCAACAATATTCATCTCTGACCGTTTCTTTACTGTTTCTTTATTTGTCAATGTAGAACTTTTAACAGATTCCATTACTGTTGTTTCCTGAATTAAATCTTCTTCAACAGGTTTTAATGACTGAACAAATTTTAAAAGTATGCCGTGTTCTATGGTATCATTATGATCATTAGCATTTTTACCGACAATCAACATAGAGCACGTAGAACAGAACGTTGTAGTCCTATTACTATGACTTAGATGTTTTGTTTCATTATGTTTGTCCCAAATAAGTTTTTCTTCACACATAATATCACATTCAATACAATAGTAAGATAAAGTATTCAAAACACGATCTTTATACTGTCGCAACAAATTTAATAACTTAATTTTATGTTTAAAATACTTTCTGTACTGGTTACAGTGTTGACTCTGGCCAAGTGTAGACTCAACATTTTTATTAGATTCTGGACTTCCGTCTTGTGCATTTTCATACGATTTATTAGGAAGATTGTTGTTCGCAGGTAGTAACTTCTATAATTTAATTGAAAATTACTGAACATTTAAATTTTATTAGAATTAATTATAAAACTATAATTCTAATTGGTGACTGGCAATTTTCAACTGCCCAATAGTTGCCTTTCACAGTTTAATCATAATCGCGCTCACATATGGAACCTGAACTATCCTATCCTATCACACTATGATACATAAGATATAATTGAGCAATCGAAACGATTCATGACAAGATACTAATTAGTTGGACAAACTGAAGAGTTTTATGTAAGCTCATTGTCATGTATCACCGTGGAAGTCAATTATGCGATTAAACCGTTGCGCAAGTGAAAATTGCCTGTCAGCGATTAGTCTAAGATTTGATACATAAAATGAATTACAAACTTGAAAAATAATAGTATGTAAATTTAAAAAGTGAAACAAAAAATAATGTATAATAATATTGAAAAAACTCAAAAAAAATAAATATACTTAATAAATATTAAATAAGTAAATCTACAGAATATATGAAAAATTATATTGAATATAGAATAGAATAAAATATATTAAATACTGAACATAAAATGTAATATTATTATTATAGAACAAATAACATAAAAAAAAATAAATTTTTTACTGTTCAACTAATTTTAAATGAATATGTATAGATACCTGCAAATTTTCAACATTCCCTTGGAGTGGATCATCAATATTGAATGGACCTAATATTAAATACCATAAATTATTATTATTTAAATATACATTTTAACTATAATAATATATGTATAATTATTAAAATCACTCCGTTCAGAATCTAAAATGTAATTACTAATTATTCTGAAATAAATATGAAAACATAATACATACATCTGCACTAATGTATTTGATTATATATTTCAATTTGATCAATAAATTATTAGGATTAATGCAATACAAAAATTAAGAATTTTTCAATTTAAAAACAAACTATAATTATTTATGTATATAGAAGTATAGACCACATCAATGGCCAAAAGGCCAAATATTATAATAAACAAAACAAAATTTTACAAGACACCTTAACCATATTATCACTATTTATCATATTGGGTTACAAAAATTGATTAAGCTCAAGAAAATTATATGAAATTTTATATAACATTATAATCCTATTTTCAACCAAAATTAAGGTTACAAGAATTGGCCTTTTGATCATCAATATAGAAAATTATTATAAGTCTACCTCAGAGTACTTTAACATATGATCAATTACGACTTACTTTTATTTACCAGAGTATTATTTCTCTGTTCAATATTATCAACTTTGATTGAATCATATTTTTTAGTAGATGGAACTATGACAATTGATTGTACAGCTGGAGTTTTCAAATTATCTTTTATAGTTACAGATATATTAGGGCTCATAAATTTTAAAATAATATGTTCACTAGTATTCATGTGAATATTATAATCAATTTTAGTATGAAATTGAATTTTGCATGTAGAACATAAATGTGAGACTTTTGATAATCCCCTAGAACCTGTATTACCATAGTAATTTATAATTTTAGTTTTATTTGGATTTTTATTTAAGTTTTTGAATACTTGACTCATAAATAAAGATAAGGCAGGAACTTTTCCTTTCTTTATGTTATGAAATAAGAGCAAATGATTAATTATTGAAAGTTTATGACTGTACTTCAGTGAATTGCATTCTTCACAAAAAAAAGAGTAACATTTCTCTTTGCAGCAGATTAAAAGATGTTTTTGTGTAACAATATGTTTCATAAATTCAGTAAAGACTTCTGTAGAATATTCGCATATAGTACACTCAAAATTATACACTGAAGATGTTAAAGTATTTAATTCTGTCAAATTATAACGATATTGACAATTTGACAAATGTGACACTATTGACTTTATGTTCCAAATGACTGAAGAATCACATATTTTACATTTACCAAATGTTGTACTTGTATTAAGAAATCCGTTTAATACTATTATTGGTAACTTTTTAATTTCTTCAGATTGATCCAATTGTTCTGTATTTGGTTCTAATAATTTCATTTTTTTTGGGTTCAACTTCGCAGTAGAAGATAAATGAATATAACACTTAATAGTTAAATGTTCAACAGTTAAAGAATGACAATCCATCATTTCAGGACTAGAATAAAAATAAACTCTACAAGACTTGCAAAAATATTCAATAGGTACTTTTAGGCTAGCAAGAGATTTTTTATCAACATGAATTGGAGTATTACTGAATTTTTTACAATGGGAACAATAATATAATGGAGGAAGGTTATGCAAAAATCGTCTCATAACTTCAGACATTAGAATTGGTATACCAATTGAACAGTTTCCTACAAAATGATCCTTTTCATATTGATTTAAACACTTTTTTGTTCCATATAAAACAACTTTATCATTTTTCCTAGTACCAACAAGTGAAAACAAATTCTTGAGTGTGTGACTATATGCCAAATGAGATATTGACATAATATGACATTTCCAATCATTAAAAACATTGGTTTTATAATTACACACGAGACATTCATATCTCCAGTCATTATTATGAAATTGATTTCCAATGTTTAAATCCCACCTACTAACTGTAACTAGTAATTTACTAAGATCATTAAATTCATGCATCTTAGCAACATCGGTGCACATCCAACAATTTTCACACGTTGGAGAATTTCTTGAATTAGATTTACTTTTCCCCATTTTTAATCTGAAAAATAATTTAAAATAAAATATATTTTCCAAAATATTAAAGATGATATAATAACAAATATTCCAATATAAGATTAACCTAAAAACTAAAAGGACGTCATAAATCAGGAATGGCTACTGGTAACCTACAGCTTTTACAAGGTGGTAAGCAATACCAGACGCAGAACTTTACCATGAAAAGAGAAAATTGATAAACAAAGGATAGTCAAAAATAATTATAAAAAAAAATTTACCAAGAAATTTACCAATTTCTACCAATTTTGTAAAATGTATTAAAATATAACAAATAGAAGAATACTGGCAGGTAGTACCCATAATAATTAAGGATAATGTGCGTTGCTATAAATAACAGCCTTTCTTTTTTTTCTGCTGGAACTGAAAACTAGGTGGGAACTGTATTAACGTATTTAACGTCGATGTTAGGTTCCTGGAAAACACATTGTTAACCGAAAAAGCGTTAAGTAAAACACTTTTTATATACACTTTATTATAATGAGTTCCTGCCAATAAAAAACAATGTATGTATGTATTATCATAGTTATTAAAATTGCAATAATTTAAATAATAGCAATTTTTAAAAGCTTGTGGATTTTCAGCTGTATGAATTAGTAACGGTTTTAATTTAAAATCACCAAAAGCATTCCCACCTAACACTGTTACTCGATTTTTAGTTGCTTTGAATCCTATATATAGTTCTAGAAAGCATACATTTTCAAAAGTCTCGTTTCATCAACATTAAATAAAAATGATAACATTATGTATTATCTGAAAAAGGTCGACAATATTAAATTGTTAGGGCCCGGAAGTTCATGCATTGAGTGCATCAAAAAGTTGAAGGATAAGCTAAAAATTTGAATCACCACCTGACGAGTTCAAAAATGAAATTTTAGTTTGTATATTTTCACATTTTCTTGAGGCTTTTAACATAAAAGTGCATATTTTAAAATAAAAATGAATTTTACTTGTGATATATTTTTTTATTATTAATGTTTCATGAAAATGTCAAACTTTGAGTATATTTCAAAATATATTTGTTAGTAAATATATCTTTATAAAAACGTCGCCGTTATAAAATAAAAACCTGTTTGAAATTATAGGTCCTACTCTAATAATTTTATATTTTGCAATTACTACTTTACATTATGATATGGGATAAGCTGGTAATACTTCTGACTAAATTTAATTAAAACATTAGGTAATCGACAATCGTTATATTCCCGAATACTCTGATAACAGATCCGAAGAACTATTATTTAGGGAAGCATTTAGTAGGGGTTTACGAGGGGTTAAAGATACTGTCAAAAATTTCAAGTCATGTCAGGAAAAGAAACAACAAAAGATGGCTTTTCAGAAGATCTTTAAATTAATACTTTTCAAGTATGCTACAATTTCTTCTGTTGATGTAGAACGGAGATTTTCTGTTTACAAAAATATGTTGACTGATAATTGCCATTCATTTGTACCAAAAAACCTATCAGTCACTAGTTGTAAATTGTAATTCTTAAAGTAAATACAACATAATATGTCATATTAAGTATTAATTAAATTGTGCATGTTTTTCCCCATCTTTTAATTATTATTTTGGCCAAAAGTTTTTTTTTAAAAAAAAATGCATATTTAAGTGATTTTAAGTGCATATTTGCATTCATATTTTGATAGTTTTTAGTGCATGAACTTTTGGGCCAGTGGGGCCGAAGTGTTAAAAAATACTATAATATTGTACATCCAAGAGCCCCCCTGGAGTTTGGGCCCCATTTTTTTTCAATGCAACAATTAAATGTGAAACAAATTACTCACAAAGTTAGGTACCTACATATTAAGTGTAAAACCACTTTTTACCCCCTTGGTGGTCCCTTAGCTATAAAATCTACTATGACATTTGTCATAGATAAATTAGGTGATCGACACCACTGTTCCGGGCTCTATAAATTACATACTTTTATATGAAATTTACCTATATAAATATAATAATTTGATGAACACATGAATTACAAACGACGTTATACTGAAACAGTAGCAGTGTTAAACGAAACATAATGACTTAAACTTCTAAGACGCAATGGTGAAACAACACTAAATGAGGTTACGTTAAACGAGGACTTACTATACTTCTGTCTAGTCACCTTAGTTTATATGATGAAGCAAATATTAATACATACATGACACCCCCCCCCCTAATAATCGCGACTGAACACACAATTGTTTTACAATAGTAAATCATTAGGTCACCGCGCTACCGTGTATACCAGCCCTAAAAATATTTAACAAACGATACTTAAATAGTAGGATATGAATCGAAGAGTAAATTAATTAAGGTAGCGTTTCATAATTTTATCTAAAACAAATATAACAGCGCAACTAAGAACAGTGTCAGTGTTGGAACAGATATGTAAATGAGTTGAGACGTAATTATTTTGTTTGTTTTAATATCATATTTAAGATTTCGTGAGAGTAAATTATTCTATTTACTTCTGCTGATTACATCAATTCGAGGATCAAACAGAAACCATTTTATTCATTGTTTTTTTAATTTCTCAAATCTGGATAGAGGTATGCGTATACCATCACAATGTTTACAACCCAGTCATGAAACTTAACCCAATTCTTAATTAAACACAAACAATAATTAAGCTGAAAAATACTCACCAGCGTGATTTTCACGCGAACGTCAACACCAGCGTACAACCAAGAAAACGTGAACTCGGTACTCTAGCGATGGGCGCGTTGTTCTCGGAACGAACGTGACGGGCGAAAGGGTAATGGCGGCGGCCCGAAACGGATAGACGTCGTCCGATCGATCCGAACGAATGGGTCACGTCACCAGTGGAACATTCGTTACACGGAAAAAAGCACGGCGGTCACGGGCTACGAACTCACTCGATCTGCGCCTGGGTACAAAGGAAAGTGACGTTGGACGACTGCGGTGCACAAATTCGTGTCGCGCGACGAGTGATCCGATCGCAGATTCGAACACTGTACACGACGATGTCGTTTGCGGAGTCGATGTGTACCAATGGCGAAAGTGCGTGTAGAAGCGTTCAGTGCTCCGACCATAGACAATACTATTAATCGGGCTCCGACGTCGAACTGCGAATGGTGATTGCTCGATGGCGAACAGAGTACGAATCCACGGCAATTCAATTCGGTGCGTTTTTATTGTTTTGTTCTTTTAGAAACGTTTCGCGTTGTATGAGCTATTATTACGGTGCCGTCGGGAATACCGAACCATTGTATTACTATGTCCATGTCCGGAAAATTGTTCACGAATTTGCTCTAATGTGAACACACCTTTAGTATGATTATTATTTTACGTTACCCACTGATTTCCAAATCATAACAAACATTTGGAACTTGAAACGATATTTTTAGACCGACCTCTGTGTTCAAAAGCGTATCTACGATATTATTTTATCATGGAAATATAATTATAGCTAGTTATAGTAATATATATATATATATATGTATTATATTATAGTTATATTAATTATAGCTAGGACAGAGGACTTGAAGCATTTGCATATTTGTTTTGTACAGTAACAAAAATAGCAGAGTACGGAACAAATACGTTTAATGCTTTCATAAAGACAGTTTTGAAATTTTATTTTAAATATAAATACATATTTTGAGTTCTTATTGTGTTTATTGTGTTCTTATAGGTCATATTTTACACGGGTCTTGGACATTTCGCCGCCAGACAATTTGCCGCGACCGTTTCGCCGCCGGACTACTCGCTGTCGGGCTATTCGATGCGAAGAGAACCTCCCCACGAAATATTATTACCAATAATGTACTTAATTTATTAAAAATTTATAAACAACAATACTAAGATAATGATATTTTTTCAAACCTCACCACCCGACTTTTTACATGCGTTCATCCCTGATAAGCACTCTTTGAGTTGTGAAACATTAATTTTGATATGTTCGTCAATTTATTTAAATCAAGTACATTTTAACACCCCTAAAATAGAATTTGCAGCTTTGATTTCCGTTTGACATAAGCAACCATGCGCTTGCATACTCCTTCTGGGGGCAGAAGATTTTTTCAGAGCGCATAATATGGACAAAGTTTCGAAAACCAACACTTTTGGGAAAGAAAAACTAACAACATTTTTTGTACATATGATCTACGTTTACGGCTTGATATAATGTGACAAGAATTATAAAATTAACCAGACTAGACCGTGGTCCGGTTTTAGTCGGTCTTTTTATTTAAAAATAATGAATGGTCCAGTCTTTTTTGGTCTATTTATTTAAAAGAATACATGGTCCAGTCTTCGTCAGTCCTTTAATTTTGGAAATTACCATCAGTTCAGTTATGGTCCTATTCTCGTATCTAAAATTAAATTTCGGAAGTACTAAGAAATAGAACTAGTATGATTTGTTATTATTATTGATATTTTTTTTTTCTCGGAATGACGGCCCCTATGTTATTTATTGTCGTTAATAGGTATGTGGTAAATACTGTATAGCAAAAATATTTGTATTTTACTATTATTATTATTATTATTATTTTAATTAAACTACTGAGCGACTTCTGTGACTAATGAGTACTGAGTACTACCTAGTACTCTGGATTACAAATATACAGACAGTAAGCGCAATTAAAGTATTTTATTTTCTTAGAAAAACGTGCATGGTTATTAATTTATGACGAACAAAACCTACTACCATTGATTATAGAATAGATATTCTATTACCTATATAATATATATATTATATTCTATAATCAATGCTACTACCTACTACCTATGCAATAGCTATTAGCTAGATAATTGATTATAAATTCTATTGTAATAAACAGTAATAAACTGAACGTCGCTCCCCGAATAGCTCACTATTTTCAGAATGAGAAAATGGTGAAAATAAAGAAGATTTAGACAATAGGCGTAAATTTGAAAAAGAATTGGAAGCTTATAAAAAAAAAAGTTTGATGTTATCGACAACAATTTGCTAGATTTTTGGAAGCGTCAAAATCACATTTTTCCACATTTAAATGTATTAGCACACGACACATTTTGGCTATTCCAGCTAGTAGTGGACGAACGCTATTTTAGCATTGCTGGAAGACTAATCGAAGAGCGTAGAAGTTGTCTGAGTGGTACAAGTGTAGATTCGATTTTGTTCTTAAATAACCATTTTAAAAATAAAAAATGACTTTATTTTACTATTATTTTTAATTGAACTATCAAGTATCAACTAATAATTATTTTAATTTTATTTTATTTAAAATATAAAGAATTTAGCTAAAAAACGTATCTTATAGTAACTAGGTGCGGCACAGTAAATTATTTTTCTAGTATATATACTCGTATGTTATATATTTTAATTTGAAATATGAAACATTTTTTTTGGTGATTATTATAATAAACGGTTAAAAGAAATTAAGTTGTACTTATTTTTCCATATTATAGGTACATATAACAATACATTATTATATATACCAACTATATTAGTAAAGTTATTCTGTATTTTTTTATAAATATAGGTGTATTATAAATTGTAGGTAGATTATAGATACACCTACAAAATTATATGAAATACTACTAAATTAATTAATTAAAGTAATTATTCTTAAAAACAAATTTCAACTATATTATAATATAGTTGAAATTTGTTCATGAACCTCGATATGAGAATATTAAGGTACGATTCCAATGATGCGTCAGACGCAGTATACTGCTTTACATGTTATCTAATGGATACGTTTCCCTTAAGGTACGGTTTCCCTGCAGCGTCTAAACGCGGCGTCTGGACGCGACGTCTGACGCCGAGACCCTAGATTATGTATTTTGTGTGTGACTGGTTTCTCTACACGCGTTTGACGCGGCGTCAGGCGTCAGTACTAGTCCGGACTAGTGTTTCGTTGTGACGCCTGGCGTCAATAAGTCAAAATTTTCATTTTTCTCCACAGAAGATGAGGCTTTAATTAATCTCGTGCAAAACAACAAATGTATTTTCGATAGAAGCCATAAAAATCTTAAGGATAATACTATTAGAGATATTATTTGGAAAAATATATCCGATGAAGTAGGAAGATCAAGTACGTATTGAAAATATAATTCTTAATTATTTATAGTTAGTTTTTCCTCTTGAGATATTGGCTCAGGTATACGTAATGTTGGTTTTTTATTATTTCTTCTTGAATCAAAGATAAAATAAAATAAAATTGTTGACAATTTAGACGAAAAAATTCCCGAAATTTTTCTTCGTCGTTAATGAGATGACCACCAATCAAATTTTTAAAGAATCCTTCGGAGTTCCTTGTGGAAAACAAATTATTAAATGGTTTTCTTTTTTTTGGAATTAAGTTCATTCATTTTCCACTTCTTCATCACGAAGTAATAACTCGAAAATTATATTATTATTATAATGTTCAAAATTAAATTTTTATTCATTGTGAAAAATGTGAAAATTAGAACTTATAAAAATAAAAACTGGGTGTGAATGAGACAACGGTCGCAGTGGTTATAATTTAATTTTGTAAAATCAAACTAATAGAGTGGTATAAAATAATAAAATCTATGGCGTCTGACGCTACAGAGAAAACAGGGCAAACGCTGCATTTAGTAGCGTCTGGACGCCGTAGGGAAACCGTACCTTAACGCGTCAACAACTTTGCGGTAGCCGGCAGACGCCACGCGTTCGTATGATATAATATATTTTTTTTTTGTATACTTTTGCCATGTCAAAAATACTTTTTTCTATCATCGAAGATGAAAAACTTGTAGAGATGGTGGCCAAATTCGATTGCTTATACGATTTGACTTGATATCGTTTTCAATGGGATGCAGAACGTAATTGAACTGTATTTAGCCTGAAAAACTAGCGGAATTTTTTTTGTCGCTATATATTAAATGCCGATTAATAAGTGTTTCAAAAAATCCTTCTTCTGGCCTTGACGTAAATAAGGGATGTTCATTTGCATTCCCCTGTTCTTTTATAAATTCCTCTATAAGAAATTCTTCTTCGATTTCTTCAAGAAGAAGATATGATAATAGATTAAGTTAGGGGCGTACGCAGAATTTGCTTGTGGGGGGGGGGGGTTACCATGAATGTAATAAAAACATTTTTTTACAATTATTTTTCTTATATTAAAGTTTATTTTATACTCAAAGTTAATTTTGTTAATTTTAAAAGTCATAATATTTCTAATTTATTAAATTTAAAAAAAACATAATTTTACAAATTTTATTTACACTTTACAACTTAATATTAATTCTTCTTGATGCTTTTGATAATTCATCAAGTACAGCGTCTGTTGAGTTTTTAATATCCCGGTGAATATTTAACATTGCTAACCCATTTAACCTAGATTCTCCTGTATTTCGGAGATAGGTTTTGAGACGGCGTAGAGTCGAAAAAGTTCTTTCGGGAGTGGCCGTTGTCACTGGTAAAGTAATCAGAATGAGAAGAAGTTTTCGTACAGTTGGAAATATTTTATCATCACATATGTGTAGAGCTGATTGAGCGTTTTTAGGATTTTCAGTAATTTGGCTAACATACTTCCACCATAATCTAAGTTCCCCAATACTTTCTTGTTTGCTGCAAGTAACGATTTTTTCATAACGATGTATCAAATTTACAATATCGGTTTCGTATTGTTGTTTGAATTCAAAATTATTTATTTTTGATGGCAAAAGACATTGAAAATTTGACAAAACTTGTTTATGATCTAACAAACGTCTATGAATTTGAGTAATAAAAAAATCTAAAAATGGAATGAAAACTGAAGTACGAAAATATACTTTAGGTGAATCTGTTTTAATATTACTACGATGTACTTGCCTACCAACTTTTCGAGGAATCTTAATATCAATATCCCAATAAGAACACGTTTTTCGGACAACTTTGAAAATACAATTAAATTCTTCTTCACTATAATTTCGCATTTTATGTAAAATGTCTTCAATGTTTGTTTTAAGAGTCATCGCAGTTGATAAATCAAAATTTTCAGTTTGTAATAAACTGCTCAAAGGAGTAGTTACACAAAAAACCTTAGCAATAGTACGGAGTGTTATCTGGAATTCAACATTTTGGACTGCAGATAAAAGTTGTAAGGCTGTAGAACAAGTAGTTTTATCTTCCCACAAAGAAATGATTTAAAGAGAAATTATTACAGCATTTTGAAATTCTAAAAAAATTAGTACAGATTCATGTCGCTGAACCCATCTTGTGGGGCATACATTTTTAAGTCTCGTGGCTTTTGTATTTGTTTCTACGTTAGTAATTGTACTTAAAAGAACTTCTTATCGTTTTGAAGTATTAAAAAAATTGTACACAGTTCCAAGTACGCCCATACAATTTCGTATACTTTGAAGATCGCAAGCATTGGAAATATCCAAATTAAGACTATGAGAGGTACAGTGAACATAAATAGCCATATCATTATGTTTTCTGACATGTGCTTGTAGGTCATTAAAACGACCACTCATAGACGCGGCCCCATCATATCCTTGACCCACCATGAAAGCACAATCTATACCAATATTTTTTAGATTGTCTAATAAAGTTTTAGCAGTACTTTCTCCCGTTAAACTAGTTACAGGGACAAATTTCAAAAAATCTTCACGTAATTTTAAAGTTTCACTTTCTACATACCTAACGCACAAAGAAAATTGCTCTTTACATGAAATATCGGCTGTTTCGTCAGCCAATACAGAAAATATCCCTGCAAAATTTATCTTTCAAACAATTGAATTAACCAGTATTTTATTACAGCAACTGATAATTTCGTTTTGAATTCTGGGACTAATATATGTTGCATTAAGAGATGATGTAGATAAATGTTTTTTTAAATTTGTATCCCCACATTGAATTCTTAATCGCAATAAAGCACGGAAATTTCCGTCATTTTCAATAGTTTCTTTTAAATCAAGGACTCCAGAATCTCTGTGCCCCCTGTCGTCCACAAAATATGATAGTTTCAACTATAGGCAATAATTTTGAACGATCATCTTGTATTTGTAGTTTTAAAGCAGAATCTAGTTGCACATCAATCGAATTTTTTTTTTTTTTAATAATAGCTAGTCTACTCTCGACACGGAGAACAGCCATTTTATGATATTCAGTTATTACATGATTACGAAAAATTTCGGTTGCATCTTTCCATTTTGAAAAAAGAATTTTGACAAGAGATATAAGCGAAACACTTCCTACACCACCACAGTGTAGAGAAAAAATACGCAATATTTACAAAAAGCTCCGTCCATTGTTTTTGAATAAACTAAACACTCCCATCGAGAAAACCAGTTAAATTGAAATTTTAAATTTCGTTTTCCACTGGCTGGAAATTCATAAGACTTATCTGGGTACCGTAGTTTTTTAAACATAGATAAATTTAACTCATCTGATGTATGAATTTGTTTAAAATAATTAGAAATATCATTATCATTTAAATTGAGTGTACAAACCGGGCTTTTTTCTTTATTTTCTTCAATTTGTGTAAAAGAATTTAAAGTATTAGGTTCGTCTACATCTTCACGAGTTTCCTTTTTTTTTTTAAATAATTGGCATGAGTAGTGGTTTTTAACTTTCTTTTCCCGTCACTCATATTATTTCAATTAAACAAATTATATCTATATTAATCTATGTGGTGTGCGCACACCTGCACACCTAGGCACGAGCCGCCACTGAAATAGGCTGAGATGGTTTGGGCATGTGATGAAGCGAGAGGAAATGAATGCAGTAAGAGTGGTTATGAAGATGAACGTTGAAGGAAAAAGAGGAAGAGGAAGACCAAAAAAGAGATGGTTGGAGACTATGGAGAATGACATGAAGGCTGTCGGTGTGTGCAGAGGAGATGTGATTGACCGAGTGAAGTAGAGGTGTAGGACAAGGGTGGCCGACCCCAAATAGTTGGGAGGAAGGCGAGGCAGAAGAAGAAGAAAAATTGAATACCTTGGACAGCGTTTCGTACACTTTTTTATTGGTGGAACCCTAATTTTTTTTTTAAGCTTTTTATAAAATTATTTGCAATAAAAATTATAATTATTTCATATAATAATAATGTGTTAAGGCGGTTGGAAGCAGCGTATTTATTTTACGTTTTAGACCTAAAAGCCTGACAAGATTATGCATACTTAAAATCATCATATTTCAATTCTGTAAAAAGATTTGAGTTTATCAACCTTTTTTCTAGGTTAATGTGGAAATCGATTTTTGATATTTGTTTAAAAATTGTCTTTAAATCTTATTTGAGTTTCTCAATTTTTTTTTAATTTTAAGATTTAATTTACTGTCTTTTTTAAGAATGTTAAACAGTTATTCTAAAATCGACTTCCACAATAACCTAGAAAAAAGGTTGATCAACTCAAATCTTTTTACAAAATTGAAATCCGATCATTTGAAGTTGACGTATTTTTGTCAGGCTTTTAAGTCTAAATTTATTAAAATTAGTTTGGTTGTCGGACAAAATATTTTATTTCATCGATTGCAATGACATGTGCATGCGCGTACGAACCATTAATTGTTTCCAAGAAATGTTTAATGCCTGCGCGCAACGTCAGATAACAGCGAACCGATAATACTATATAGATCCCTATATAGACTTATTGTAAACTAAAATAAATATTGTATTATATTTATAATTTGATATATTTAAGGTCCGGTCAAACAGAAAGCGGACTGTCCGCGCGGCCAGGCCGCCGGTCCGTCGCGGACCGTGTGCACTATTTAAATGCATCACGCTGGTTAAACAGACGGCGGTCTACCGCGGCGGACTATACTAGTCCGCCGCGGACAAACAGGCTGTTGTATTTTTTCACAAAATTCGCGGCGGACTCGAATAAAATATATAGATAATATAATAATAATATTCTAATAAATATACTATACTAGTCAAGTATAATATTATAAGAATCAAAATTATCTACGATAATATATATTATTACCTTATCTACGATATTTATAACAATATTGAAATAACTTGTTTATTTATATATTATTACCTTATCTACGATATTTATAACAATATTGAAATAACTTGTTTTGATACGAGAAATGAAGAAAATATATAGTATTGTGGTATAAGCTATAAATTGAAATAAAGTACTTCATTCATTTTAAAACTGTACACCGAAAAAGAACGATGGCCGATGAAACGGAACGATTGATTGATCTTGTACGAGAATGCGTTTATTTATATGATACAAGTCATCCAGATTATAAAGATGCAGTTAAAAAAATAGAAAAATGGACAGATATTGCACATAAACTTAATCTAAGCAGTAAGTTACAAACGATATTATATTTTTATTTATTATTTTAAAATAAAATGAAAAATATAAATATTATAATAAATACAATATAAATATAAGTTCGTAAAATGTTATATATTATGAATCATTGACTTAAATAATTAAAGTAGTGTACGAAATGGTTTCGCCACAGCTTGAGCCATATCACTTGATCTTTCTCTTAATCGAGTAGAGGTTAGAAAAGCATTGGAAGTTTGATTTATGATGTCCTCTGTTGATTCTCTCTCATCAGTAGTGCCCATTTGCGGTAGTTCTAATAAAATTGTGAAGGCAACATGCGGCTTTGATAACGTGAACAGCAGTTTCAACATCACACTCAATAGGCCTAAAAAATACACGCCACTTTTGGGCTAAAATCCCAAAAGCATTTTCAACGACTCGTCGAGCTCTGCAATGCCGTTTGTTATAATTTTTTTTTTCTAGATTTTCAACAATTGCTTTTCTTGGGAAAGGACGCATTAAATATGTTTGTAACTTAAATCCTTCATCACCTACAAACACATGCGGGACAGGGGTATCCGTCCCAGGTAAGGGTTTTGGTGGCAAAATTGTTTTATTATCAACAAATTCACGATAGAACGAAGAATTCTCGAATATTGCACTATCACTGTGTCGTCCATAGCTACCAATATCAACAATTATAAAATTATAGTAAGGATCAACTATGGCCAATAGTACAATTGAAAAATAATTTTTATAGCAAAAATAACTTGTACCACTTTTATTAGGGCATTTGATTTCTACATGCTTGCCATCAATGCTCCCTATGCAATTGGGAAAGTTCCATCGTTCTTTAAATCCAATTTCAGATTTTCTCCACGTATCTTCAGTGGGAGTGACCAAATACATTGGCTGTAGAACATTCCATATTTCCATACACACCTCTTTAACTATGCTGGAAACTGTTGTTCGCCCAACACGAAATGAGAAAGAAATTGTATGATGGGAATCTCCTGTGGCCAAATACCTATAACAAATTAATACATATAACTACCCAATTCAGACCCCCTAATAATAATAAACAACAATAAACAAATAAAAATGTGCATATAAAAATAAAAACTATCGAAAACTTAAAAACTTTTCTTTAAAACTGATTGATTCGTTTTCCTTTAGCTGAAGCTGTGAAGCTAAAATGGAAAAATTTGAGGGATTCATATGTGAAGTATCTTAAATTCTTGAAGGGAACAACTGGTTCGGCAAAAAAAATTCAAAAATTGGCCTTGGGCAATGCATTTAGAGTTTCTTCGAGATACAGTTACACCACGACCAACTGTGTCAAATATACCTCAGTCAAGTGAAAGAGTTGTTCATGAGGAAGATGATAGTAACGAGGACGGTTGGGTATCAGAGGACGGTAATCAAATGCCACCACCTCCGAAAAAATTCAAGTCAAAAGTCAGTTCGGACGTTGATAGTGTCATAAACTATCTTGAAAATAAAAAAGAACTAAAACAAAAAAATAACCTCGACCGTATCGACAACCTTTTTTTGAGTTATGCAGAGACATTTAAAAAATTTTCTCCAAGAACACAGGCTGTTATGAAAATGGAGATGGCTCAAATGTTTGGCCGAGCTGAACTTCGAGAAATCGATGCTCAAAATCAATTCTCTCCATCAAATTCAAGTAGTTCATCATGGCAAATGAACCAAACCTATAATAACAATTCATCCGGAGAAACAAGTAATATTTATTCTACAAACAGGCCACTGCAGGAATTTAATTCAACTTCAGATTCGGCAAAAGAATGGTATGAACACTTCGCAACTTAATTTATTATTTTGATATAAATATATAATTTAAAATGTAAATGTAGTAAAAAATTATTTAATAAATAAATACTGTTAGAAAATAACGATTATTTTTACTTACCTCAAACAAATGCTAACCTTTCCTTTGTCCATATGGGTTTCCTCCAATTAGTAGTCTGTTTCGATATTTTATTTTCTAAAAGAGTATGTAAATTCTCAAACTGTTCTCGAGACATTCGAAAATATGTAAAAAAATCGGTCTTCAAAAGAACTCAATTCACTGCACAGTCGGTGAAACTCGCCGAATTCTTTCCTTTTTGGTTTATTTCGTGTACCCATTTTCTTTTTTTTCTTCTTGCTTGACTTAAGGCAAGTAGAAGTAGCAATTCTTCTTCGTCGGAAGAACTACTTGACATTTTGTAATATTAAAACAGAAAAGTGAAAAAGTAAAAATAAAAAATAACTAGCAGTACACTTTAGTGCAGTTTTCAAACTGGTTCGCTCAAAGTGTCCCCGCATTCTGTTTGACTATCAGCGAACGGGCGGACTAGTACGCGGCGGACCGGCGGCCTGGCCGCGCGGACAGTCCGCTTTCTGTTTGACCGGACCTTTACTGTAATGAATTTTTACACATACTGTACATGCCGTAGTTATCTATGGATTTAGTCGACACTCACTTTAGTACTTACTACTTGTAAGTGCCACATCAAAGTGTAGTTTCAGACGTTTCAGTGCACATAGTATCAGTGCTTTAGATATTGGTGTTATATTTTATTATTTTATTTATTCCAAGTTCTCATAGAAAATGAACAAAGATTTTAGATACAAGACGAAAAAACGTCGTTATTTAAGCAAAACAATTAAATCTAAAGAGCAAAAGTTAAAAAATTTTATTAAAAAAAAAGAAACTCGAATTATTGATTAAATAAATTGATAAATGTTTAAAATTGTATTCTACATACGTGATAATATTATCAAAATATTTTAAATCATTTTGAACTATTTAAAGACATTTAAAATTTTTGTTTTTGGGTTATTTTTTTTTTCAAATTTTGATATGAAATTTTTCGTTATTTTTGCTAAAAAGGTTTGAAAATATAGTAATTTAAAGTTTTTTGTAATTAATTAATTTACCAATTACAAAAGTATTTCGAAAAAGTTTACAGTTTATTTTATTTTTTATAAGCACAATATTTTGATGAAAACACAAAAATTTACAAATTATTTGGTAGTTAAAAATATTTAAAAGTTGTTGCATTCATACCAACGATTTGAAAATATAAAAGTTGAATGTAACTCTTTAAATATTTTTTTATAAAGGATTTAAGTTACGTTAAATTTGTTGAAATCATGTCCCTAAGCTTTCGCAGTATTTTGTGATTAAAAATGTATAAAATATTCAATAAGTCGTTTTTTTAAAAAAAAAAAAAAAAACATTATAAATTATTTTATACAGGCGACAATTATTGGATACCGAACAAAAAAAATACTTTTTATGGGAATTAGAAATAAATGTTGTGCTGTATGTCAAAAAGCTGAATCCAACGAAAAAGAAGTTTCTGTTCACAAATGTTGACTATTGTTATTGTATTATTAGATAAAGTTAATTGACTAAAACCGGTTTTGTAAATTATAATGAATATCACATCGTTGTACAATATGCGGGTAGTAGTGGTAGAGTGCTGGACACTCACACAAATGTTCATTTACTACTCACACAACAGCAGTACGCAATTTCAACTGCTAAACTAAATGCCTATCGTTTACTCCTTAGAATCGGAGCGCTTCCGACCCCCTTAAAGGTATTTAATTCGAAAAATATGTTAAAATAAAATAAAAATATTAATAATTGTATGTAATAATACTTAAATTACTTTAGATTAAATTTAAATTTTAATGAGATATATGAAATTGCTTTTTATTATTACCAATGTTCATAAGTTGTGGAATCATATTAGGTTTAGCATAAAATCTGTTACGGTATGTTTTTGTTGATACACAGGTGAAGATCGCCGCTTCACACATACAAGTGGTTGCATATGGTAAAAGTGCTAACACGGCCTTTTGTGATAATTGAGAATATTCATCTTTTAACAACACCAAAATTCTACTAATGGCATTTAATTAAATTTTTCTTGCAATGACGAATAAGAAGTCATTTTAATAAAAGTTTCATGTTCTATTGCTGACGTGGCTGAAAGTCGTGTGTTGACTATAAATGGATTTTTAATCCACAATTAATTTTTATATTTTACCTGTTGGTATTTGTAAAATACTGGTTAGGTCAGTGAACCCTTCACTCAATCCAGTGAGATGCTGAATAATTTCCTCGATGAAAACCTTATTTATTTCGACCCTTTCTTCTACAAAAAAGCATTTAATGTTGGAAAGCAATCAAACTCGTTGATAGATTATAGAAGTGTAGACTAGAGTTTGGAGTAAAATTTCACTCTCGACATTAGCCCTTGATTCTTCATACGTATTCTGAATCAAATTTATATATATTTTTGGTACCTCTTTTCTCATTAATGTCCACTTTAAAACTTCTTTTGACACTCTGTATGCCTTTTCTTTATCTATAAACACCATGCATAATTTTTTCTTCTATTCCCTATACTTCCCAACAAAACTAATAATAAATGTACTTGCGTTTATGGCAATGAATGATGTTAACGAATCTAGATCAAATTTCCATGCTCTTTCCATACATTATATATGAATGTCATTATCTTAGATTAAACTCGACTTGTATGGATTTATGAAAAATAGATAAAAAATAAATACAATTTAGTCTAATATAAAAAACAAATAATTTTTTTTAGAATTATATATTACTGATGAAATTTAAAATTCATTATTATGAAATTGGTGTTAATTACAAGTATTCTGAATCTTAAATTTTGTTGAACGCTGCAATGTCAACACTTTGTACCTGAAAGAAGAAAAAATTGTTAGTAAAAATAAAAATCGAATTTATCTAGATTAAGACTCATTCATAATTTCAATACAACTATTAGTTTAATAATATTACGTACAAAATCTTCAATTTCTTGTAATGTTTCTTGCAACCAATCAATCGACACTTTTTCATCTTCAACAACACAACTGATTTGAAGCTTATGTATTCCATAGGCCAATGGAACCAATTTGGCTGAAATAAATATAGTTGATCATTTTTGTAAACATGGAGATAACAAGAATATATATATATATATATATTTTAACTGTCATAACTAAACAAGAAATTTTTGTTATGAAATTTATTTGAATCTAAAAATGTATAAATTACAATTATAAAATATATTAACATAAAAACAAAGTATTTATTATACTAATAAATATTATAAAACAATAAAATTCACTATTGTATTTAATAATTTAAAAATTAATAAATCTGAAATTAGTTTAATTGAAATAGCTTTAAATAAGGATATAAATATTAAGTAAATATTTTATTGAATCAATTCATTACATCATTGAAACTTCCCCCTAGAATTTAATTTATATGCAGTATAAAAAGTAATACTAATTGACTAGTATATTATAAAATCTACTTCCAAGCAAGGTTAAAAATTAGAATCAAGCATTGAAATAATAATACATTTTTGATGGATAAAATTTACCGATTTTACATAAATATCTAAATCCAATCACTACATTTATTGAACAATTTGATTTGTATTCTAAACCGTGTAAATAACTATAAACAAATTTCTGGTGTTAAATTAAATAATAAATATAGTAAAATATAGGTGAAATAATAAAAAAAAAATGACAAAAAGTAGAAAAATAAAAAAAAAACTCACATGCTCCCCACAGTAATCCATCAGTAGTGACTTGGCGAACAGCTTTTTCCAATTCTTTCATGTCAGTTTCATCATCCCATGGCTTAACATCCAATATAATGTTTGATTTTGCAATAAGAGTAGGTTCTATAAATGTTTAGAAAAATATTTAAACATAGAATGGTAATATAACAATTAATAAATGTTTACTTTTGGATTTACGAGCAGCATATTCAGCAACCCTCTGTTCTTTAAGTTTCGCTGCTTCTTCACTTTCTTCCTGAAATTAATATTATATCAGTTATTTAAAATAATTAATACTAAGAATTATAAATAACAATAATATTTCATTAGTTTAAACAGAGGGTTTCTACTATAGTTATCAATATAAATTCATATTACACTAAATTATTTTTTGTATACAAACAATTTAAGCAAGAAAATTGGTAGCTCAGATTTAAGAAAATATTAAACACCTATCTTTTGGTTTAGGTTGTATACTTACAATCATAGTAAAAAATTAAAAATTATAATATAATATTATGTATTATATTATATTTTTAGATTAAATTATAAAAATTTAAAATAACTATCAAATAAATAGTTATATGAAACATCAATTTATATTATATATTTCATAAATAAATATATTATAATTTGATGAAAAATTGCTATTATCTGAATAATTGATATATGAATGTTTACAGATTAACGGAATTAGAGCTATATTTATTGTATTTATAAAAAAAAAAATAAAGGTCCTGTGACATGCATCACTATGTATAGTGCAAAGTCATACTATACTATGTATACTTCTCTTCATTTTCATACAGCTACTATTCGAGAATTTAAAAAATAATTTAATAAAAATGGAATCTTAAAAACACTTAATATGGAAATTACTATTTAGAGTCTGTTGCAAGCTGATACTCAATAAAATGATAATATTATTAAGAAGTTTGGTAATGGTCCAATATGCGACCTACAAATGTTATTCGACCTACCGATAAGATTATGTTGATCTACATGTTTCTTTATCGCGGTTATTTTTTTTTTGGGCATTTTATTCTATTTTGTTCTTGTGTTCTCCAATACAAATTATTAATACTTGTAATTCTATAAAATGACCATCAGCCATTAAGAGAAATGAATAATTCCAACAACGAAGATTCTAACGAAAATGAAATAGTATACACAAATAAAAATTACGGGAATCGTATAGTAGGCCCATGGGTATTTGGTATTTGTTGGAAACGGCCAGACTTATTATAAGAACGACGATTTTTTATTGTAGAAAAACGGAATCAAGAAACTCTTTTACAAATTATTAAAAATGAAATAAAAACTGGAACGACAATTTATAGTGATTAATGGAGAGCGTACTCAACATTAAATCAACATGGATATATTCATCAAACAGTTAACCATTCAGAATTTTTTATTGACCCAGAAACAGGAGCACACACTCAACAAATTGAAGGATTATGGAGAATTATAAAATCCAAATATAACATTAAAAATAATGGTGCGTCTCTTTTACTAGATAGACAACTCCAAGAAGAGTGGTGGAGATCGTGTCAAAATCAAAATCCATTTTTGATAACTTTTTGACCGATATGAAAAAGACGTTTCATAACAACATGGACTAAAACAATACGGTTATTGACGACACTGAGAAGTAGAATAAAAAAAGGTTAGATAAAATTATTTGTATTTTACATTTAATACGTAGGTCGCATATTGGACTGTTACCGAATAATGTAAATAAATTTCAGACAATACTTTTATGTAACACTAATTTTAACTTTTACACAAATTATTTACAAATTCATCAATATTCTACATATTTAATACATAAATAAAAAAAATAAAAAAAAAAACTTAAAAATGTAATACTTACTTCAGATTCTGATCCAAACAAATCAACATCATCGTCATCTTCTTTTTTGGGAGTTTCTTTTTTTTCTATTTTTTCAGGAGATGCTACTTTTTTAGATTCTAATGTAGCAACACGAATTTCCAATTTCCCAAGAAGATTTTGTAATTGTTCAATATCTGAGAATAAAAACAAATTTATATCAATTTAAGTTTATTTTAAATATAAAATATAATTTAAATTATTACCTTGTTTCAATGAACTCGAGTTACTTAAAGAACTCTGAAATAGAAAAATCTCAGTGTTATGTATAAATTAAATTACCTATGAACATGTTATATAAATGCATGAAACTATGTTTATTATTTTTAAATAAAATAATTATGAAAAATTTAACAATTTCTAATATATTATTTTAATCATACAGAACTTAAATACTGATATAATTTTAAAGTTTATTACTTTAATATATAACTAATGCAAAAATGTTTTCTAGCAAAACTTGTTTCAAATGTTCTATTTTTTAAATTTTTAAAATTATTATAATCATAAATATAATAATTATTATATTTATTATTATTATAATTATTATAAGAATATAAGTAAGGTACAATTAAATCTAAATTTTATAAATTTTTTTTCTCAATTTATCCTAATATAAATGTTATTATAAATGAAAATAGTCTCAGTATTATTTGACTTAAAAATTAAATATTTGTGACAATAAATGATTTTTTTAATAAACAAAAACTTATTTAGTTTAAACAGTGTGATCACGAAAAGTTGAAACACTCAATAACTATGTACACTTATGACTTCATATATTTCAATTCTGATTTTTTGGCTAACTAACTAACATTATTATACACATTTTCAAATAACTAGACTATTTTTATGAGTTAATTTTGCGCACGTTTATAAAACTTTTTTTTAAATGGCATGACCTATTTTTGACCACATATTATTTTATTTTTTAATGAATTTTAGTGTTTGAATTCCTTTCTAAGTTGAAAATTATTGAATTATAGCAATTTGATTTTAAATTATTAGCACAGGTATAACAGATTAAAAAATATGTAATAAATAATAATAAATATGTAAAAATAAAAATTAAAAATAACTAATCCAATTTATGAAACACCTGTTTACCAATTGTGTTTATCTTTATTAAACTTATCTCAGTAATTGTATTGTAGTTATAGTTTATAAATAATATCATATGGGTATAGGTACCAGTTATAATTTAAAAATTGTTCACAGTCGATATTTTGATTTTAAACAGATTTAATACTTATCTCTTAGTTATTATGGACAATTTAGAAAAAGTTGACATGCTTTTTACATAATGGGAATGCCAAAAAATACACGTCTTGCCAAAGAATTCTATGCTCTTCATTATCCGAGTAACTATGATTGAACAATAAATTAAATTTCTTATCAAATGAATGTTCTTTTATTTCTTTTTTAACTTTTATAAATAAAAAGAAATCAATGTTTGTACATTCATTTTTATTATGTATTTATTATTATTAACTACTTACATATTCTATAATCGGTTATACCGGTGCAAATAACATAAAATCAAATTGCTAAAACTCGGCAATTTTTCAACTTAGAAAAGAAATTCAAGCACTAAAATTAATTGAAAAATACAAAAAAAATAATTTGTGGTAAAAAATAGATCATGCTATTTAAAAAAAAAAGTTATTGTGCGCATGCACAAAAATAGTCTAATTTTTAGAAAATATGTATAATAATGTCTATTAGTTAGCAAAAAAATCAGAATTGAAATACATAAAGCCTGCACACAGTTATTGAGTGTTTCCACTTATCGTGATTACACTGTATATATATATATAGTTTTATAAAGTATAATAAATTAATAACAGTTAAATTTTATTATAAATGAATCTTATTAGACTTTTAGGTTGTATCCAAAGATTCCATTTAATATTAAATAAGAACACATAATCAATGACATTATTTAATATTAATTACTTACACTGGGTGGTTTTCCTTCCAACACTCTAACACGATCATCCAACTTTTGAAAAGCATTCTTTAAATCAGCGATAGCTGAAATTTAATATAAAATAATTAACTAATCAAAAACATAAAAAAATCTAAATTTGCAATTACCGTTAATTGTTTCAGAACTTTCACTGTCTCTTGAACAGATGGCAGATGATTCATATTCATTAGCCTGGAAAATAAATTTAAGATTAAAAAATAATCTAAAACTATTACTTTTTATCATTAACAATACACCAATTAGTTGAAAAGATTTCAATAGAGATTTCATCCAAGAATATTTTAATTCAAATTATTATCTGAATACACTCAATATAAAGATTACATATCCAATTCAAATAAACTTTTATTCTAAAATATAAATGAGCAAAAATTATTTCTGCAATTATTAATTTAAACACATGTAATATACATATTATTATATTATGCGTAATAAAAAATATACATATTTAAATCATATTAGTGTTTTTTTCTATTATTTGTAATTAATAAATCATTCTTCAATATATCTGATTGATAAACTGATATCATCCTAATTAGTATTTTTTTTTATATTCAAATCAAACCATTATTTGAATAATTGAAATACCAACAAAATATATATAAATGAACCACTTAAAAAAAAAAACTTTTTATTAAATCTAATTTCAAAAAAATAATAAATATTTTTTTTGATAATAATATGTCTCAATAATTCAATATTTTAAAAGGGCTAAAGAATTTTCTGAATAAAGAGTTTGAAGGGTTAAAAAAAGGTGAATAAAATCTCTCTTGAAAACTAGATTTAAATCGCAACTATAAAATGAGTATAAAATTATATAATCTTATTTATAATAAGAAGCTAGTTTGGTCATGTGTGAATATTTATATATTTTGAACGAGTTTGTCTTACACTGAGAACTTTTTCGTGCAAAATTTGACGAGCTTTTTCAATTTCAGCTAACAGCACTTTCTTGCCTGGGGCCTCACAACCGGTATTCTATTAAAATAAAACCAATATTCTACTATATATTATACAATAAAGTTATTAGTTTAAATAGTAATTATATTTTTTTTTAATTTCGCTTAAGCCAAAAATATAATTTATTATTCAGTGGTGTAGCTGAAATGTTCTGAAATGCATCGAGATGTAAATATATTTAAAACCATCTCAAGAGGTTTTCTCCTATTGGCAAATTAAATATTTTACATATAATATGAAATTATGAAATTATTTTACAAGGTATTTTATACTTAAAAAATATAATTAATCCATGGGGCAATTACTGCCTTTGCTTTACCCCATGGTGGCTACACCACTGTAACTATTCCTAATATTATAACTGATAATATTTAAGCAATTTTAAAAACAATTAATTGTTTTAGTTTAAGCATATAATTGTTATGGAATACAATTAAAAAACATATATTTACAATTTAAATAAACTATGGTGTCGGAAAGAATAATAATATTATTAATCTATTGTTTCTATTGCTAGTAAAAAACAAGTACTAAAATTTTGCATCTATAAAAGCTAGACAAACTCGATACAACTAAATAAATATGTTTGATATAAAATTACTTCTGATATATATGTATATATATATTCGTTTGTTTGTTAATAGTTTATGTTAGTTAAGTATTACAGTAACATTAATTAGTTATGTGCTAAACAATGTATTAAAATAAAATGTTTGATGTATAAAATATTTTTTTTTAATGATAAAGAACTTAAAAACTTGAATTAATTAGATGTTAAATTTATTACATTTTACAAGACATATTTAAAAACTACTTAAAAATGCATTTCTATTAACAAAAATAATTTAAATAAAGACAATTATATTATTATACATATATTGAATATAGAAGAAATTACATTAGTTTTTAAATGTATTAAGTGATCAGTTCTTTATCAATTAAAAAAACTCAATAAATTATTAAATTAAAAGAGTTATCAAACATACTACATATATAAGAAATGTTAAACATGTAATATTATCCCAGTCACCATAGGGTTATGATTTATCGAAATAGCAAAATCCATAAGAGTTACACATCAAGAGCTAACAAAAAAAAAAAAAAAAAAAATTAAAAAAGAATGAAAACTTACATTATTTAAAAAAAAGCAACTATATTTTATTAATCTATAATACTTTTTCGCATAAGAAATTGTTTTCACTCAGTACTTAGACATTACTTTTAACTAATTTATGTAAAAACTAACATTTAAGACACTTGGTTTTTACTTTATCTAATCAGATATGACACTTATTGGATCAGAAATTAGAATAAATTACTATAGTAAAGAAGCAAAAATAAAAAAATAAATGGCACTTCTATCATTTTTATTTATTGAAATTCATCCTGTTAAGAAATACCACGAAATAAAAAATATAAATAAATATTAACAACTACTACAATAAATAAAATGTGTTTGTAGTGTATAGTTTATTATCACATGTACCTACAATAATTGTTAATTGTAAAACTATTATTGTTTTATGCAGAAATTTTATCATGGCCAGTTTCAGAAGCATAAATTGTAAAGGAATTATCAGTTTTGAACAAATTAAACACTTGAAAAATTTGTTCAAGGAATAAAAACAAAAGGTTTAGGTCCTGATGATTTAGAGATACCATCTTATACTTTACTTTAAGAACTATTTTATAAATAAATAAATTTGATACTTTAATCAGGTTTATTTTTAACTGATATCTTGAAAAATAATATAAGTGAATTTTACTGTATTTATATATAATAGAGACTAGGTAATTATAATTTTGGATAAATTTTAATGTATTTAATATATTTTAAATTATTTTTAAATAATAAGCAATAAATCACACGCTAAATAAATAATTTAATTTTCAACCATTTTGAAAGAAGCACTTACTGCCTTTGTCGTAACACATGATTTAGCACCACCAAAAGCAGTTTTCTCCGCTTTATTCTAAAACTTCATTATATTAATACAAAAAATTTAAAATTCCAACTA
Source organism: Sipha maydis (assembly GCA_034509805.1). Lineage (NCBI taxonomy): Eukaryota > Metazoa > Arthropoda > Insecta > Hemiptera > Aphididae > Sipha > Sipha maydis. The sequence continues at coordinate 21,457 of JASXSY010002279.1, read as the reverse complement.
AAATTATGATTGTTAATATAAATAGTAATATATTTAAAGTGGCTTTATTAAAATTAATATTTAATGGTATACCAAAATGTAGATTCCAATATTAACAGTATTAAAGTATGGTTATCACAGCACAGAAAAATAGTTTAAGCAAATAACCCATTTTATTATAACATAAATAATTATATTTAACCAAATAATGAGTTATATAGCCACTTTATGGTTTAAAGAAAGATTATAATATGAAGAAACAAGCACAATTTACGATACACAATTTAATACTTATCAGTAGATACTTGCAATGTATCAAATTACCTTAGATATCTTTTCATAATATAAACGTTCTGCGTCAGCATATTTGGCCTTTTCAAGCCACACTTTTTCTTGAGCTAAAATTTCCAACGACATTGCTGCAAACAAAATTAATTACTTGAATAAGAAAGTAACCTAAGTAACAATATGTCACAATGGAAATACATTTTTTATTGAAAAAAAAATGTTCAGGTACAATAAGAAACCTTCAAAAAGTTATTATTTAACAAATGTTTGACTTACCTTTTGGATAGTTAGACGAAAATGAACTTAAAAACAATTATTTTAAGTCAAAAAGACTGAGCCGACACGTTTTGGAAATTGAAAGAGCGAAAAGAAGGAATTTAGAAACGATAATAATCAAAATATTTTCTTATCATGTATTTAAATCAAAGCTGTTTCTAACTTCAAACAAAAAACTTTTATATTAAAAGATAGATAGCATTATCTTTAATATCGTTATAATAATAATAGTTATAATTATTTGAAATTTAATGTTTATAAATCAATGATGGTTTCTGATTGCCGATGTAGTATTTAGAAAATAGAACTAATGAAACGTTAAAATATGTATTATTCATTTAATTAACAAAAATCTAAATTTAATATTGTGGTTTTGATTTTAAATTGTAATCAATTTTATGCACAGTTTAGAAAAAAAAAAAAAATGCTTAGATCATCAAGTAAAATAAATACAGGGGTTTGGTACGCAACAGAATTGTCTTTAAGTTATGGCATTTATAATCACGCATTTTCATCCATGTATAAGTCGTGTCAACAAACGTGTATCATTAGTAAACTAAAAGTCAAAGCGTGTACATATTTGTATCATTGTCATATTTATCATGTAAGTACTTGATTTATTGTGACATTTATGACAATGATATTAATATGAAATTTAATTAGATTACAATTATATCAAATAAAATATTAGTATTAAACTAAGAATAATTTTGTCATACCTACTTCATTGAATAATTAAAAAAACTCTTCTAAAATAATTCATTACGTTTAACAAATAGATATTTAAATACAGTTTATCCTATATTATCATAAATTTCTTAATAATTGTTAATATGTATTATAGATTATTTGAAAAATAATTATAGATTATATATTATTATAGATTTACTAATAATATTAATATTCTTATAATATAATATATATATAATAAAATAGTGTTATATTAACACTACATTTGTTACAAAAATTTTTATTTTTTGTTACTGAAAGATGAAAATATTGATTTATTAAGCTGTTATTGTAATATTATATTATACATTATTCACCAGTAAAAATTATTTGTATTTTATTACAGATGAAGTGTTTGCTGTTTACTGTTTTTCTATTATATATTGGACATTACCAATCAGCTACTATATTAGCTTTTTACCAAATTTCTCTCCAAATAATTATGATATTTTTCAACCTCTTTTGAAGGAACTTGCTTTCAGAGGTCATAATGTTACTGTTGTATCACCTTTTGTTCTTAAAGATCCACCGCAAAATTATCATCACATTGATGTTTCAGTAGAAAATAAAAATTATGGTAATTACTCTTTTTTTAATTTATTTGTGTTGAATTATAATTTGTTTATTTTCAGATTTTAAAATGGGACATTATTTTAAATGCTTAAATCCATTGATTATTCCTATTGTGATTTTGTATTTAGCACCTCAAAGGATTTTACAAACGTTGAATAATACAAAAGTCAAAGAATTTATTTATTCGGACAAATATCATTTTGATGTTGTTTTGTTTGATAATATTTATCAACATTGTTTTGTAACTATGGGTCATAAATTTGGAGCTCATGTTATACAATTATTTTCAACATCACCAATTGCTTTTTTTTCTCAATGGCATAGTCAACCATTTAATCCTTCTTTCATTCCAGATCCTAATTTTGGATTTACCGATTACATGTCTTTTGTTACTCGGTCAATTAATTTCCTTAATACACTTCTACAATTTGTTTTATATTCCATATTTTATATGCCTAAACAGAATGAAATTATGTTCAAGTATTTTAATTATACTGGTTGGGATTCTAGACCTTCCATTGAAGAAATGACAAAAATGTATCATTATCATTAACACACATTTTACAATTGGAACAGTCAAACCATTTGTTCCAAATTTTATAGAAATTGCTGGAATGCATTTAAAACCTGCTTCAAAACTGCTAAAAGTAATTTTTAATTCATAATATGTATTAATCTAGATTATATACTTTTATAAGTATATTTAATATAATTTAATTCAGATTACAGGAGTTTATGGATAATTCAACTGATGGTGTAGTTTATATTAGTTATGGATCAGTTATTACTCCTACTCAATTACCTAAGTATCAATTAGAAGTATTCATACATCAACTAGGTCAGATCAAGCAAAATGTTTTATGGGAGTGGGAGTCTAAGGATTTACCAGAATTACCATCAAATGTTTTTGTCAATAAAGGGCTTCCACAAAAAGATATTCTTGGACACCTTAATTGTGCACTTTTTATTACACACAGCGATAGTATTCTCAATACTGAAGAAGCAATTTACCATGGTGTTCCAATGTTCATTATATCTGTTTTTGGAGACCAACAATATAATTCAATAATGATGGAATCTTAAGGTGCTTTAAGAATTAAGTATACTGATCTTACTGAACATCTTTTTCATAATAGCTTACACAAAATGTTGAACAATGCATCGTAAGTATAGTTCATTGATGTATAAACTATTTGACTTTATAGTACGTTTTTGACTTTCTTTTTTTTTGAGATTCAAAAAAAATGCAATAAAATTGTCAAAACTATTTCATGATCAGCCAATGAAACCATTAGATGTTGAAGTTTATTGGGTTAAATATGTTATGCGCCATAATGGAGCTCATCATCTCAAAACTGCTGGAAACCAATTAAACTGGTTTCAGTTTATGTCAATAGATATAATTTTTGAGTTTATAGTTTTTATACTGATATTCATATTTATTTTGGAAAAAATGTACAAAATTTTCATAGAGTTTGACGAGTCTGATATAAATACTGATGATAATAATAAAAAAAAAATAATTAAGAAGTAAGTATTTAGATAATTTTTTTTATTATTTAAAATGAGTAGATTTTCTTAATTTAAAAACGTTAAGTTAGTTTATCATAATAGACTGAATTTTTCTGATTTAAAAAATCTACTTATGAAAACTAACTTTTAAATTAATTTATTTTATGGATGATTAGAGTGGTGAAGATTATTATTGTTTTTATTTAGATCAATTATATAAAGTATACTTTAAAAATTATTAAACTGATAATCATTGTTGAATTTGGCAGTTTAAAATCATACAATGTATAAATATTTATAAAAAAGATTTTATAAATAAATAATTCAATACGAAATGCTATTTTAATTGGATTTCTCTAAAATTTAGTAATGCATATGCAAATACTACAATTTCTGAGTCCTAATAGTTTAAATATGTATTCAGTTTTCATAGTGCTATGATGTTTTGAATATTTAATATCTAGTTTAAGAAAATTAAAAACTTAAAATCTTATTTATGTTGAAAAAAAAAAAACTTATGACAACTAAAAGGAAATTCAGTTTTCTGACTTTGTAAGAAATTACAAATAGAAGTTTCATCTCAATATTGTTTTTAAAATAAAATACTATTTATATTATGTTGCATAAGGTGTGTTTACATTAGATTTTAAAATATACCATAAATGACCTTCAAAACTGGATATTTTTCTTATAAATAGATAGGATATCTCATAGAATCATATTGTATGATTCATGAATTTATTATGTTATGTAACAATCAATTAGTGTTTCATAAACAAATAACAATAGATTATTATTATTTTATTTTTCTAATCAAAGTTCATTAAATGCTTATAGTTTACATTATGTTAAAATTCATAAATCCAATCAGTTTATTTGTTATTATAACAGCACCTATTGAATAACTTAATTTAATATTAATGTGCCAGTGTTAAATTATAAGTATTATTATTAAAAAATATTCAAGTTCAATTAAATGAGAAATATTTAAGATGAATTATGTTAATTTGATAATCGGTGTCTTAATATTGGTGAACAGTTGTTTATCGGCTAATATATTAGCCTTTCTACCGACCAAAGCACGTAGTCATTATGGAGGATTTGAACCATTACTTAAAGAATTAGCAGTCAGAGGCCATAATATGACAGTTTTATCGCCCTTCGCTTTGAAAGATCCACCCCCATCTTATCATCACATTCAAGTTGAGGATGAAAATTTTGCTATGGGTAAGTAGAAGATTAAATTAAAATACACTTGTATAATGCTTATGAAAATTCATAAATTTTGATTTATAGATTGGAATCCATTTAGTGTAGCCAAACATTTCAAACCAATTTTTATTCCATTTATGTCATGGTTAATATGGCCAAAATTTACAGAAATGACAATCAATAAACCATCTGTTCTAAAATTAATTCATTCAGATGGTCTTCATTTTGATTTAGTTATATTTGAAAACTTTTTTCATGAAAGTTTTGTAACCATTGGACATAAATTTAATGCTCCTGTAGTTCAGATTTTTCCATCTGTTCCAAACGCTGGTGTTGCACAATGGTATGGTAATCCATATATTGGATCTTATATTCCAGATGTTAATTCTGGATTCAGCGATGATATGTCTTTCATGGAACGTTTAACCAATACGGCATTATCATTTGTATATACCGCTTTGAGTTCACTTTATTATTTACCAAAACAAAGTGATCTAATGGATAAATATTTTAACTATACTGGTTGGGAGACAAGGCCATCAATGGTTAACATGTTAAAAAATATATCATTGACATTGATGAATACACATTTTTCTATTGGAACATCAAGACCTCTTGTTCCTTCGTTTATAGATGTAGCAGGAATGCATCTCAGACCAGCTTCTATACTCCCAAAAGTAAATTAATTTAAATTATAATTAATGGTAGCATAACACATTTGCATTATTATTAGGATCTTCAGGATATTATGGACAATGCTCCTGATGGCATAGTATATTTCAGTTTTGGCTCTGTGATTAAACTATCACAATTACCCAAAGACCAATTTGAAATTATTATAAAACAACTAGGTAAAATCAAACAAAAAGTATTGTTCAAATGGGATTCTGATGAAAAAATAGACTTTCCATCAAACATAATCATTAGAAAATGGTTTCCACAATTCGATATTCTGGGTCATTCTAACTGTGTGCTATTTATTACACATGGTGGTATACATAGCACTGAAGAAGCTATATATTTTGGAGTACCAATGTTAGCTATCTCAGTATTTGGAGATCAATTACACAACTCGTTAGTAATGCAGGAAAGAGGTGCTGCAATACGCATCAAATACTCTGAGTTTTCTGAAGATGTTTTTGAAATGGCTTTATACAAGACTCTCCATGATAAATCGTAAGATTTTGAAAATGTATTATTGTATACATATAATTTATATTAAACATTTATATCATTATTTTATTATTCAATTATGTTGTTAGATTTAAGGAGAAAGCTAAAGAACTATCAGTAATTTATCAAGACCAGCCTTTAAAATCATTAGATAAAGCTGTTTATTGGATTGAATATGTAATACGTAACAATGGAGCTCATCATTTAAAAACAAATGCTTGCGAATTAACTTGGTATGAATTTCTGCTACTTGACGGTTTGTTTTTATTGATCATCATGAGAATAGTGATTACTATTGTATTGTGGTATATTGGAAAAAAATTGTGGAGATTGATTTTTAATAAGAAATCTAAACGTGATTAAGAATATATTATTGTCTTATAGAATATGGAAATATATTCCTATTCAAGATACACACATATTATCATAATTATCATTAAAAATTAGGACATTAAATTTGAATGTTTATATACTAAAGGTCTTAATAATTAAAATTAGAATGAACACAAAGAATTATTGAATTCTTGATAAATAATTTAATAGTATGTAATTGTATTTAAAAAAAATTGTTGCTTAGATCTTAATAGCCATTGATCTGTCATTATAAAATTTTATTTTCCACATTTGGTGTTTATTAGTGTTTATTGCTTATTATTGTTTAGTTTCATCATTACTTTCCATTATTCCTTAATATTTTATATACCTAATTTAGTTTTTCTAAAAGCCATGATAACATAAAATGTTTTATAACTTTACCACCTATATCCAGGAGTTTCTAGTGTAAAACTTAATCAATGTCTTTTTTTTCTTTCACTGCCTCATATTATATTAATTTATATTTATTGTATAGATTATCAATTGTACATTTTCACATAATAAAAGAAAAAACTTAATTTACTAATTATTTACAATGATGATATTAATTCTGAATAGACATTATTTGTCAAAAGTAAGTTTTTTGTTGCATAATATTAATGTTTTATTTAGAAAATATTAACAGCATTTTAATATATTTTACACAGACATAGTATCAAAATCTTAAAATGATACAGATAATACACAAGTCTAAATAATTTCATCATGTATATTATGTATATACTATTTGAATTAAAGGATTTGGAGCAGAAAAAGCTTCTCTGAATCATGTTATAATAACAACAAAGTTATATAAAATGCACTTTAAATATTATTTAAAATTAAATCAGATAACTTTTCCAAAAGTTAAACATTACATTTCAGTCGCTATTTAGAATATTAGCTATAACTTATTATCAGTTAGATAGGTATTGGTATAATTTATTTTGGTAAGTATTCATGAATATTTATTTTCACTGCTCTGAAGGTAATTGATAATCAGTTGAGGTCTTTATTAAATATATTTTATTATATTATTTATATTATTATATTAACTAAATATAAAGAAAAACATTGACATATTATTATATACCATATTATTAAAAAAAATATATTTTGATGTTTGTAATTTGTGTAAATAAACAGTCAAAATGCTTTTGAATATTTAGTTTTAATGATTGTATGAGTGATTTTCATATTCAGGATTTCACATAGTATTGGTAAAGGTTGTAGAGAAGTAGATCATAGTATCCTAGTTATTATGTTGACTCTAGTTATTATTATTATTAACCTATAGTTAATAGTTTTTATTCAAAATAAAAAACAGAAGTACAAAATTAAGTTACTAATTATTTTGAAAATCTTTTATAGAATTCATCACATTCATCATTTAATGTTTATTTGAGATGTAAAATAAATGATTTATCTCTGGTGGTGTCTGTTCAAGTAAGAAGTTAATTTCTATTGGTGCAGTTAGAGGTTGGGGCTATGCTCCTCAAATATTTGTCTAGCTCCACATATATTTATCTATCCTTCACTTAATAAGTAAAAATTGAAAAGTTATAGTTATTGAACAAAGCATATAAAAAAATAAAAAAATCATCCCACCAAAAATAAAAAAGAATATTTACACCAATTTTTTTGCTGATGGATCTGGAAAAACTTTTAATACAAACCTAACATAGTTTCTGATGTAGTATAACCTAACTTAATCCTGTATATTAAATATTTATCAGTAACAGTGGCGTAGACAAGAGAGGTTTGGGTGTTTACAATTATAATAAATGTATTATTTATATTATTGTATATTTATTTTAATAATAATGAAAAAAATATAAATATAAATAATTTTTATATTGAGGTGTTTATAATATATAATTATAATATTGTATATTCACAAGTTCACAACTGAATTTTGTTCTTGAATAAATCAATTGAGCATGAGCGACAAATCTAACGAAAACTAAAAACAAACTAAAATCAATTTACCCTTAAACCCCCACCCCCTTGCAAAATCCTGGCTACGCCACTGATTGGTAATATACTATATTTAAAATAATAAATCGATGTATTCAAATATTATGAATTGGATCACAGATAACACATAAATTTGATGGTTATATAATATTGGTACCTAACTAATAATATTATATCTAGTCTAATGTAATGAGGTCGTAATTTTAAGACTTGTTTAGTAAATTATAAGAATTGATTAAATTCTGTATAAATTACGTGTTATGGTCAACTATTTAGTTAGTATAATAACCATAACAAACTTTTATTTCAATTTATTTTTTATAACAAGATATTATGCCTTCAAAAATAAAAATTATATTTTTCTTTGCATTGATTGTATTTAAATGCATTATTTGTATGTCGTTTATTTTCTATTATTTTATGTTGACCTCGATAAATATTTCATATCCACAAATGGGACATTGAAAAGTTCATTGATATATTCAATTATATACATTCAACATTTGGCAGTTGCATATTTTTAAATTGTATGTGGGGGGAGGGTTAAATTTTTCTAAAAAGTATGTGATTTTATAATATAAAAAATGAACATAAGTTTAGTATTAATGTAAAAAAGTACATTTAATTATTAATTATATTATTATAAATATAAATGAAGAATTTTTCACAACCACATGATATGTTCTTTTTCTCTATATCTTTGTATAAAGTCATTTGTGACTGAAACTTTTTTCTTCTGTGGGGTGATTGAAACCCGGACCCGGATATGGTTACCGTTTTTAAAAACTGTTTAGAGATTATTCCTCGTTCGTGTTTGAAAAAGTTGAAATCATATTCTGTATTTTTATTATTTGTGAACCCGACAATACGGCACTGTATATTACACGGATATTGCTTTATGTTCACGTCGTACGAAACTCGAGCTCCTATAGTAACACAGGATAATTTGTTTAAATCATTACAATCACCGAGCGTCTCGTGCAGACCATGCGTCTTCCAAGTTTAGTATGTATTTTATATCTAATATAATGTTTAAATGAACTTTTAATAATATTTTGTATTTAAAATCGTTGATTTAAATCATAAATTATGTATTAAGTGAAATTTATTAGTACGGCCGCCACTCATCTGTCACACTAAAACACCTTGTGACATAATTTGATATTTTTAACCATTGGGCACGTGGTGGTAATGTGTTTTAAACAGATTTTATTATTCAGATACATTCTCTACGGCAATACAGTAAAATCACGCTTAGACGGAAACCTCGGTATTACGGAACATTTTTTTGGTCCCGTTTCAAATTACATATAATTTTATTCCGCCAAGACGGAAACCTCGCCAATCCGGAAACGGACACGGTTTTGTAATAAAAGTTGATGAAAACCCTCGCTAAGACGAAAATATAACATAATTTTATTTTCGTATTATCGATACCCATAGATAATCGATATATTTGTACGATGACATTACATTATTATGATAAAATACAAATACAAAAAAAAATCAACAACCAATTTTTTACAAAAAATATAATTATTATTTATGTAGGTATATTGGCTAAAAATAAGTATGTAATTTTTATTTTATTTCAGTTTTATTTTTTAAACCCCACCAAGATGGAAAGACCGTTAACATAAAAAAATTACATGGTCCCAAGCGATTCCGTCTTATTGAGTTTTTACTGTAGTATATTTTTATTACGCATGTTACATACGAAATGTATATTGTATATCATTGAAAATCTGTGAATGAAGTTATTGTTGTTGAATGATGAAAAACAGAGCTGGTTAAAACCATTTATTTTCTTGAAGAAATGGCAAAATAAAGTTTCAAATGTTATTTTAAGAATTGAGGAATTGATTTTCGAGTCCATTAAGATCGTTTTTAGAACAATATCGCTGGAATATAAAGTCCGCGCGGACAGCAACCAATGGAAGCACGAATCTAGGAATGGAACATGATGCCCCCTATAAAAAAAGTATCAAGGTATGGTATATATAATTACAATTTATCGTCCCGGATTTTTTTTCATTTACTCTGTCCACCGTTCGTGATATGAATGTGTTCACAAACGTTTGCACGTCTGATGTGTGTGTGTACACATGTACGCATGGAACGGAATAATTACAATCGTTCCTCGTCACCGCCAGACGTTCATGTACGCTAACATGTGTAGGTACAATAATATTTTACCTGAAACCGTCGGTCGACCAGCACGTAACAATCGTTTGTACGTTGAACACAATCATAATATATGTACACACGTATTGTACAGTAAAGGTGCGCGCATTGGTGATGGTACACGCGCCTACCTCTATTCATACGTCGTGTTCGGTTGTGGAATTACGATTTACTCGACTCGCATCGGTATAACACATGCCATGCTATCACGATGGAGCTCATGGTATTCGAAATGAATCGTGCATTTCCCCGACGAAACACGTACGCATATGCAGGAGCGTGGTTGCAATGATTTACGCGTGATATTATAAACTGCTTCATTATGTTATCACATCTTTGGGTGGTTTCTTTGAATAAATCGTTTTCGTTGTCATTTGAGCGAACCGATTGTACATGAAAATTAGTCGACGCCATGTATGCGCGCTGCGTGTGTTCGCTGAGCGGCGCCAAGACGATACGAGTGCTGCTCACCGCAAACGATTTGAATCCGACCGGATTGAATGTGCGCGCGCAACGAGTAATATGGGCGGCTATAGTTAACCGTTAAAAAAAAAAAAACTTTTGAACAAGTCTATAATTTTCACAGAAAAAGTAAATAAACTCATAAATATTTAGATATGATGCGGGAGAAAAATTATGTATAACCAGTTATTATATATTGCATTGCATATAGGTAAGCAGACCCAAACTCGCAATTGTGCGAACAAAATAATTTATGAGTAGAGATTCGCATGTGTGAATTGTGAATAGAATCACTAATTGGATTTAATTTACTGTATTGTATTATTGTTATCATTTTTTTTTTTTTTTTTTTGTTGTTCTAATTTTGTTTAATTAAACACGATAAAACGCTATGCACTTGTTAAAAGTCTGTTAAAATGAATTATAGTTTTATTTTACGAAAATGTACATAACAACTTACAACGTAGTGTATATATTTATAAAAAAATAATTATTAGCCAACAACTTTGATCATTATTATAAGAGGTTGTAAAAAGAAAATAAGTGAACAATCGGTTCGGAATAATTCCCACGGTTTATTTATAATAATTTTAAATTTTAAATTGAGACCCATTTAATCATACGATGCATGTACAATATTAATAAAAAAAAAATATACAAGATGTATATCAATGACATCCATCCTTTTACAGCATTGCACTTTTAAATATTATTACTGGATTTTATAATTTTTTTTCTTATTAATTATAAAATTATAAAATAATAATTATTTTAATGGCGCTTACAACTGGTGTAATTATTGTAATAATTAATTAGTACAATATTGTTCAAAAACAATTGTCTCTAGATTGCCTATACGTAGCGCCGGCCAAAAAAATGTTTCCGTATACTTTTAACGATGCAATTGTAATAATTATCTATATATTAAGTATCTCAAATTCAAATACAATTCACTCACTGCCTGATCATTATATCTCAATAATAACAAACACGTATGAACTTGACATTTTAAGTAGTGGTGTTACCCTAATACTCCACATTTAGTGGATCTTAAAAGTATTTAAGCCAATTCATTTACAGATAATACTACCAATTCGTACTGTTCAGCGAGACGAAATTACAACCAAATGTAATACCTTAGGCTACCCAAACATGGCCAGATTTTTTATAATGCGAGATAATAGTAATCCGTTAAAAACCATGTTCCAGCTGTAGTAATATCCATAACAATAAATCCAGGTCATAAGAAGTGTAAGACACATTAAAAATCTGAATATTTATTTTTAAAATAGATCAATGTAACACTTTAGAATACAAGAAAATGATTATATAATAATACTTTTACCAATACTGTAAATCAGCATCTAAGCAATAAATATGTTTAGTTCGGTTAAACCAATTGATATAAGGCAGAAGATGTGTAAATATATTCTATGGTGGTCGTGTGACTTGATCACTACGGGAAACAGCGTTATTTCAAGTGTTACCTAAATTCAAATTGTGTGTTGTGTTCTATACGTACGATTTGATCGGTGTTTACGACATAGCCAAGACTGTTGTGTGCGAAACCAGGTAATATTTGAGTTAGCAATTAGAAATTAATATCGATTAGTGGATAAGAAACAGTACAAGACGAATACGGCCGGGTCAAATGCTGGACGATTATTGTTATTAGTGATCGTGGATGTAAAAATTATAATTTGTTAACGTCACGGCACAGCGATGTTAGCGATCAATATCATATTATACACGGATACGAAGAAATCGTTACATGTGTTATACCGGTATACATTTACGGCGTACAAAAATCATCGGTGCGACGATAATAATTTTGCAGCTATAAGTAACACGTAATAAAATTACGGAAGCAAGCGGTGAAAAGTAGAAAAAAACATTCTTGGTATACCGAGAAAGTTTATAATATTATGTACGCCACATGTCCGGACTACATTTCGTACGATTCTTTACATACTCGTAAAATCCTGTTGTCTTTGGCGTACATACAGGGATGCTTGGAATACTTGGATGCTAATCACGGATTAGCATTTCCAGTTGATTTCAAATTAACGAATATTGTTATGAGATAATTATTTTTTCATTTTTGAGAATCAGTTCATTTCAGTTGGTATTGGTAACATACAAATACACAAAACATTATGTCGAAATAATATGCACTAGACACGAATATGAAATGAGTAATTATTTCCAAGAATCGTATTGTATTCTTGAATTGAATGTGTTTTGATGTAAATCGTATAGTATAGTTACTCGTATATGTATAATATTAATAAGATAAAGAAAGTTTTTGTTAATTTTTTTCATATTTTCAAGGATAAGATGAGCAATGAGTTAGTTATAATTTTAATTAAAAATCATTGTTTATAGAAAATCTGATGAACTATATAGTATAGTGTGTAGTGAATAATACAATAAATAATTTTATTTTGAAATTAAAATGTTCCATGTCCCATAGCGGTTAATAAATATATTGTGCATATGGATTGTGTATTTTGCCGATCTCACTATACTTGTATTTATTTACGTTAAATTCCTTTCGTGTTTCCTTTCATTTTACCATCAAGATCGCGTATTATAATGTAGTATTGACATTTTCACCATACTATTGTGCAATTATATCGGTATCTTCGTTTTGCACAGGATCGGAAAACGTCCTCACTCGCGATTTTCCTCTGCTCCTTGAGCATCATGTAGTTCCTAATATGACTGCAACGACATTATATCTGAGACATGAACAGTATTGAATTTTTTATACAAGATGATTTAATAATGATTAATTATGTGTAAACTTAATTACTTAAAAAATATACTTTTTTATAGAATACGAGGGAAACGATGAATGTATTAGTTTTATCGCGATATGTAATTTTTTTTTTTTTAGTTTTTGTAGATGATTTTGACTAGATAAAATAACTTCAATTATTATCAAATAAAAAGTCAAATATAGGAAATGGGTTCTAGTTGATATTTTGAGAAGTCATTGGGTTGAATTTCCCAATAGTTTTCTAAACAATACCGAAAAATGACGATAAGTTATATAAAATAAAAACCGGCAAAATTTTTGGCATACAGGTTTTTGTTAAAATCAAATTTTTGTTTTCATCTTTATTTTAATAGTATTAATGTTAAGTTATTCGTTTCAAATGTATTAGATCGATACAGCACTAGCATTCACCCATTCTTGTATCTCATTTCATAGCGGAGTCTAACCCGACCTAAGAGTTTCGTCTTTTGGATTAATTGTCAAATCGAACTCTATCGGTTTTAATGACCGTCAAGTCATGGTTGTAAATAATAAAATTCTCTATATATTTTGTTCAAAGTTAAAGCTCTGCGTTATTGCGGTTTTTAGACTGCTTATTTTCATTTGAAAATTATTTTGTTATTCTTTAGTCGTCTTTCCAATATATTTTTTGATTCTGTTCGAGTCCAAAGCATATATATTGAATTATTTCAATTATTACATCGATTGAATTATTTTTGGAGATAATTAATTAAAAATAGCTAAATTAATTATAAATTATATATGTCTGAAAAAATGGACATTTTATATGCGCATATATAGGCTTACCATTCGTCCCAGTTTGACCGGGATAGGTCCAGTTTTAACAGCATATCCCGGTGTCCCGGCTGGTCATTAATTTTGTCCCGGTTAATGGAAGCCGAACGAAAATATTTTTAATATTGAATTGCTCAATAATGAAATATGGAATAATATTGTACATAATATCATTACATCATTATATGATTCTTCTTCTTCTTCTTCTACTTCGCCTTCCTCCCAACTATTTGGGGTTGGCCACCCTTGTCCTACACCTCCACTTTACTCGGTCAATCACATCTCCTCTGCATACACCGACAGCCCTCATGTCATTCTCCAAAGTCTCCAACCATCTCTTTTTTGGTCTTCCTCTTCCTCTTTTCCCTTCAACGTCCATCTTCATAACCACTCTTACTGCATTCGTTTCCTCTCGCCTCATCACATGCCCAAACCATCTCAGCCTATTTTCTCTCATCTTGTCCACGATTGGCGCTACACCAACACTACCTCTCACGTATTCATTCCTTATTCTATCTTCTCTTGTCACTCCACTCAACCATCTAAGCATTCTCATTTCCGCGACACTCATACTTTGTTCTATTCTCCTGTTAACCGCCCAACACTCTGAACCATACAGCATAGTTGGTCTCACTACACTTTTATAAAATTTACCTTTCAGCCTAATTGGAATTCTCTTATCGCATAACACGCCCGATGCTTCTCTCCATTTCATCCACCCGCACTTAATCCTATGTTTTACATCAATGTCAAAGCCCCCGTCCTTTTGAACAAAAGATCCTAAATATTTAAAGCTCTCAACTTCACCTATCACATCACCATCTATTGTCAGTTGTCTCCTCATTCCTTCAACTTCTTGGTCTCTTTGTCCAAAATCATACTCAATATACTCAGTTTTATTTCTACTAATTCTCAATCCCTTTTCTTCGAGAGCTAACCTCCACTCATTTAACCTATTATTGACAACTTCTAGGTTTTCTCCTATCAGAACTATATCATCCGCAAACATCATACACCATGGTATCTCACCCTGTATCTCCTTTGAAACCTCATCCATTACCACTGAGAACAGGTAGGGGCTTAGAGTTGACCCCTGGTGCACACCTACTCCTATACTGAAACCTTCTGATACTCCACACCGACTCTTGACACTAGTACTCGACCCTTCATACATATCCTGGATCAAATTAACATACATTTTTGGGACATTTTTTCTCATTAATGCCCACCTTAAAACTTCTCTTGGCACCCTGTCATACGCCTTTTCTAAATCTATAAACACCATGCATAGTTTTTTATTCTTTTCTCTGTACTTCTCTACTAATTGCCTAACACAAAATAATGGCTCCATTGTCGATTTTCCTGGCATAAAACCAAACTGGTTTTCTGATATCGACGTCTCACTTCTTATCCTCTTCTCTATAATCTTTTCCCAGATCTTCATACTATGACTCATGAGCTTTATTCCTCTATAGTTCCCACATTCTTGTATGTCTCCTTTTCCTTTAAAAATTGGTACAATAAAACTCTTTCTCCAATCTTCTGGCATTTTTCCTTCTATCAGTACCTTATTAAAAAGATTTTTCAACCACCCAATGCTTACATCTCCTAACATTTTCCACACCTCTACAGGTACTCCATCTGGTCCTACCGCTTTTTTCTTTTTCATCGCCTTCACCGCATCTCTCACTTCCTCCTCGCCCACTAGACCAATCAATCCTTCATTCCATGACATACTCTCTAAAACTTCTTTTGGATATTCCTCGTTCAGTAATTTCTCAAAATATTCTTTCCATCTTTTTTTCACATCCTCATCATTTGTTAAAACTCTCTTATCCTCATTTTTTATACACCAGACATCTTGGAAATCCTTGGATCGCTTTTCTCTCACCTTCGCCAGTCTATAAATTTCTTTTTCTCCTTCTTGTGTTCCTAGCCGCTCATATAACTCATCATACCTTTTAAGCTTTGCTTTGCTTACAGCATTTTTCACTATTTTACATACATTTTCATACTCTATCCAATCTTCCCTCTTCCTACTTTTCTGCCATACCTTAAATTGCTTTTTCTTACTCGCTACTACTCTCTGAATCTCCTCATCCAACCACCACGTTTCCTTGTCTTCTGGTAAACTACTTTTGGTTTCACCAACAACCTCTTTTGCTATGTTCTTAACACAAGTGACCATCCTTCTCCAAACCTCATTTATATCTCCCTCAACATTCCACACAGCTTTTTCTTTTAATTTCTTTATAAACTCCTTCTCTTTGTTTCCTATTAATTTCCACCACCTAATTCTGATCTCCTTCCCTGTATTCCTTCTTTTGTTCATCTTTTTTCCACTACACCATACTTCCATTATCATCAACCTATGTTGTGTTATTACACTCTCTCCAGGACATCATTATATTACATCATTATATGATTATATAATTAAATTGAATAATTTTTTTAAAAGCTTCAGAAATTTTAAACTTGAAACTTAAATGCTGAAATTGTAAACTAAGATCAGCTTTTTGATGAAGTAGTATTAGCTAAAAAATTGGTTATTTGAAGTTGAAGTATGGAAAGAGGGAGAAATAAAAACTAAGAAAAAAATTACAAGTGAAGAAAAATGGGTGCATTCTGACATTTCAAAGAAAAAGATTATTAGCTCCAAATCTAAAATTAATTTTGCAGCATATCTTTTGTATATCAGGAACTTTTGCTCTAGTAGAAAGAATTTTTTTGCTTATGTACAACGATTGGTCAAACGAAAGGGGAAGGTTGAATGAAAATACTGTACGAGGTCTAATGGTATGTAAAATGAATTTTGGTCTATCTTATAATGAATTTTATGAAAAAATTAATAATAATAAAGCTGTATTGAAAAAAATCCATTCTACAGAAAAATATCAAGATTAGCTTATAACTTATAAATTTTAATGAAATGTATGTAGTTTATGTAAAAAAGTGTAGGTATTGGTTTTTTAATTTTTTTTTAAAAAAAAAGGTTATTTAATAGTATGATGTCCCGGTTTGGTGATTTTAAAATCTGGCAACCCTACGCATAGGTATATTACATATCTTACTGGTAAGAGAAAATTACTATATTTTCCAGTGACTGATAATATATAATCTAGGTTTTTAAAATGATTCAACCGTTCACTAAAAATAAAATTAATATTTAATTTTTTTTTAATCTATTCTAAGAATTATATAAAATTTTACGTTAGAAAATGCTTGATCCGTGAAAAATATTTTACCACAGTCAAAATCGGTCAAAGTCTACAAAGCAACCGCAATTAACTATTTTATAAATAGTTTTCATTGTAAATAATCCAAAACTGATGAAAATTTAATATTAAAAATAAAGAAATTACTTGAAATTCAGATTATTTTATTTAGCGTATGGCAAATTAGCAGATTTATAACATGGAAATGTAGTAAAAAATAGAGTATAATAATGTACATTTTTTGTAACGACAATTATTATATATACAAATAAAAAGCAGTTCAATACATTTTTTAATTTACAATTAATAAATTTGGTGCATTAAATTTGCTTATTAAGTCATTATATTTATTATTTTATTAGCACAATGTCATAATTGGTATAATCTATGTGGACATTTTATTGAACCGAAAAATATTATGGAAAACTTTTGATAAAATCGATTTATTGTCTATTGAAACGCGTGTTTTTAATGTATGTAATTAATAAAAACATAAAATAAATACACATAATTATATAATAAATGAAATAATGATGAATTCATTCTAAAATAAAATTGTGAAAATTGAGTATTTATATAAATATATATATATAAAATAAATCAAATATAACACATAGTAATTATACAATATATTAGTTATGAATATTGTGTTAAATTGGTGATACATACGCATTACAATTTTAAAATACCTATAAAAGCGATTAATGAGAATCGATCATTGGACTAAACATTTAATTTTAAACCGTTAATAATTTTTTCCTCGTAATATATTGTAATATATTATTATTTTGTCGTCGGTTCGTTAAAGAGTTGATGAAATCAGTTTAATTTTAAATCTTATGTGATTCACATCAAAATACGTATCACCGAATGTTTTTCCAACTATACTCTAAATCAGGGGTCGCCAACTAGTTGATCGCGATCGACTGGTCGATCTTTCAAGGAATATAGGTCGATCTTTATAAAAATTAATTTTACCATTATCCATGGATCGCGTAATAGATAATCGGATAATGTGGATTACTGTATTGTATTCTATGGATTTCCCTAAATTCTCAAAACTTGCAGAAAACTAATGTCAGTTATAATCACATTTATAAATTTATAAAATCACATTATTTAAATAACAATATTACGTTTATAATTTTTTTTTCTGGTATACTATTAAAATATTATATTATTGTTATCACGAAAAAACAATAAATATTTATTCTTTGGAGTTTAGACTATTTTTTTTGCTCATAAAACAAATCTCCTCCTAAAGACCTAAATTCTCCTGGATTTCGATCACCAGGGGCTTAAAATTTCAAATTTAGCTCACTTGTTTGAAAAGGTTGGCGACCCCTGCTTTAAATAATAAATGTACAAATGTAGAGTTATCAATATGCAGTGTATGCTTAGGGAGACAAATAAAAACTTTGACTAAGTAAGAAATATTGATTTTGATTACAATTATGTGAGTTCCGAAAAAAATGTATAAAACGAATGGATTCTACGAAAAGATTATTATATATCCTTTTTAAAACCATTTTTTACGCTACCCTTAAATTTTGAACATGTGTTAAGTGTACACAAAGAATTACAAAGAGTCTACGTACAAACACTTGCTAAATATATTGTGATGAAAAGTGAATATATAATTATATGCATTTAAGCATAATTAATTAATAACTAATGTGAATTCTGATTTACAAAGCATAAAAATAATGTACACCTAGATATTTTATTTATTAAGATATGGACTTGTGGCGGAACGGATTGTTTCAGAAAACTTAAACGCCGCACTGCGTCTCTTAACTTCTAGATTCGGTATAGAATAATAACAGTAATTATGATCGTTATAATCATAATAGTCTACTATGTTCTCATTACGTTTACTCGTATTATCCGTTATTTATATTTTTTATAGACAATCGCCTATTAAATTGCATTATACTTACATGTTTATATTTGTTCGTAATTTATTAATTTCTACAAACATTTTTTAACATAATGAAAATATACGGCTATTGTATAATACACTGAACTAATTTTAATTTTAAATCGATTATAACATGTAATATATTTTATTAGAATGGTTGACGAGAAAAAACTTTGTTCACACCCTGCTAAACTGTAGTCATTGCATCTTATGTTCTTAGAAGTTAAAACTAATATGCTGTACGTTCATTATGTTATCTTTTCCGTCAATAAATCTATTTTACTTGTTGATTTGTATACCCGTAAATGCCTTTATCTTACCAATAAATTATCATCATTCACACTTCCTAAATAACGGAAATAACTTTACGTGCACATAATATTTTTGCATCATAAAACCTTAACCTACTTAATCATTTATTTTATACAACGTTCAACGAAGCTCACAATGTATAATATTTAACGTATTTAATTTTAGCAAATAAATAAATGTATTAATAAAATAATTAAATAAATAAATGCTCAACATGGGGTATTATTCTATTTTTAAAGCATGATCGGTTTTGAATTAAAATGTCATCATCAGATATAAGGTTAATAAAAAATTAATACTTTTTTTTAATACATATTCGTTAAAACTTATTTATTTTTCTTTTTTCGGAAATATACAATAAGAAATAAGAATGAAAGTAATTATGTATTATTTTACGATTTTTTTATATTAGGTGATAGGTTAGGTTAGGTTAGATTAAATCTACAGCTCGGTACATTTAAAGCACATTCATATCAGTATACTTTTAATTTACTATTATATTATAATATAAGATTACATGAATATGGATAATAGTTCTTCTATGGTTAGCAACACAGTATTCGGAATAGATAAGGGTGACTAGTTTTACAAAAAATAAATGGGACGAACAATTTTTGGTTTAAATACTTTAAAAAAAAAACATACACATTTTTTTAAAATTTTTTTTATATTTTATAGTTACAATTTAAAGTTAAAATATTTTTTAACTACCTTGCTTAATATTTGAATAAAAAACTTATTTACTTTTATTGGGTTTATGTCGATTGCTCATTATGTCCTTTATTATTTATTGTGCCGTAACTTTTGCGATGAATTGATTGCGTTAAATAGTTTTGGTTGTGTCAATAAAAAATTATTAAAATCATTTCACGAATATTTTTTGTAATAATTTTTTAGAATTATAATTAATTTGATGGTAGGAACAAGAAACCGATTTTTTTCGTCCGTTCATTACTCATTAGTGATAGAAAATACTCTTTCAATTGCAGCATTTGTTCCAGGAACAAAAATTTATCCTGAGTGTCAAAGTACAATTTTAAAGCTGGATACATTTCAATATTTCTAGAAACTGCTGGTTGTAAGGATAGTCATCTTGTCTTTATACTAGTAAAGTACGTTTTTGTATTGTGTATTTGTAAAATCACAAAATTCTTTTATTGTTTCAACTCTCATAGTATTCGACACCAATAGGTAAGATATATAAACTAGTTTGTATAGCGTTGTGCAATATATGAGCTGCACAATTAATTCCAGAAATGTTAGTCTTTAAATTAGTGTTTAAAATCGTAAAAACATTTTTTGTTCCCCTCCTTGCAGCACCTCCAAAATTGGTATTACAGTTGTCACCGGAAAATACAATAATTTTGTAAGATAATTTATTTTTGTTAAAATGTCGATAATATAAGACGACAATATAAGTTTCTCCATACAAATTTGTGAATTCTAGCACTATTATTTGAACTCTCATTTTAGAATCGAAATATCGAATAAGAATGGGGACAATTTTTAAATTCTTATGATTTGAAGTATTAATCATAACTGTCGCAAAATGAACAGCCTTTAGTTCATTTATTATTTGATCCATTGAAAAAGGAGCCAATACATTCAGAATAATTGTTTCACACTTGGTACGCGCACAAGAAAACTTTTTTCATGTAACTCTTTATTAAAGTAGTAATACAATCCATTGACCTAAAAGAATGATTATGTATT